>SEYY01000680.1:123425-125925 GCA_009176605.1 Armadillidium nasatum
GCAATGTAGTTTACAAGAGCAAAGAGGTTATAAGCAAGCTATATAATAGCTATGTTAGGCCAGCATTAGAGTATTGTGCACAGGTTTGGGCTCCTCATTTAAGAAAAGACATAGATATGCTGGAGAGAGTACAACGTCGAGCAACAAGGATGATTTCTGGCTTTGAAAATAAGAGCTATGAAGAGAGGTTGAAGGAGTTAGGAATGTTCTCGGTTGAAAGGAGATTTCTCAGAGGGGATATGATACAAGTTTACAAAATATTTGCATCTGACAGTAATACAGAGATTGAAAAATACTTTATAGTGGACCGTGGAAGAGTAACTAGAGGACATATAAGAAAATTAAAAAGAAGCCATGCCATCTCGATCTAAGAAAATACTCTTTCAGTAATAGAGTTGTTAATTTTTGGAATGACTTGCCACAAGAGATTGTTGACTGTGATTCTCTTGTCAAATTTAAAAGGGGCTAGATAGATATATGGATGGTTTAGGTATTATATAGAATAACTTGACTAAGCCAAATTGGCGGGTATATATGAATTTTTAGATCAACAGATCAACCTATGACTAAGCCTAATGGCAGTTTTTTTGTAGTGGGTGATGGTTCATTGAGTATTGCATGTGTAATGGGGGTTTAGTTTTACTTTTATTTATGCATGACTATGCATGAATGAACTGATAACTAGGATGGGATAGACCTAGTCTTTCGTGCATGTATTGTTATTGTTATTATTATTTGTTTGGACTGGGACAGTCTCGATAGGCCCTTGTGGCTTCTAACTGTCTCTATTTTCCTATGTTTTGTTTAAGCCTCGCAAGATTTGTACGTCCGGCAATTGGCAACTCATCCAACTCAGAGGAAAGAGGAAAATTGTCGACAAGATAATGATCGATTTCGATTTTATAAAGCTTGCCGTGTTTGATATTAGTGTTTATTATTATTATTATTATTACAAGAAAAGTAGTCTACAATATCATCATCACTCACCGGTCGGGGGTAAGGGGGGTAGAGCCCCCCGTAGACAAATGCCCTACTTTTTAATTATTAACTTATCGTACATTTATTTATAAATATTTTTTTTTTTTTTTTTTTACATTTTTTAAATATTTTTTACATAGTTTTCTTACTGCAAATTTCCCAAGGATTTCAAAACTATAATCCTTTTTAATGTAAGGTTAGTAGTTTTTGAGTTATGGATGGATGCTAATGTACAGTCTGACCTATATATATATATATATATATATATATATATATATATATATATATATATATATATATATATATATATATATATATATATATATATATATATATATATATATATATATATATATATATATATATATATATATAATTGAAATGGTTAGCTTATTTTAATTGCGTTATTTCTGTGGCATTTATATTTCAAACGAAATAACATATCATAACAAGACAATTAGAGCGATTTTAAAACTAATTGTATTTCCCCCCACTCCCTTTCCCCATCCATCTCCTCCTCCTTTGCGAGAAAAAAAAACTTTCTATAAGAGAAAAAAATAAACAAGGCATTTACAATCAAAGTCAACATAAGAGAAAAATGTTAATGATTATTTTTCCTTCAAACAAGAGATGAGTATAAGATATAAACATTCAAAAAACAATGTTATCTAATCTACCAATCATCACGTATTAGTATTTAAAATTTAAATACTATCTGACAAAAAAAAAAAATAAACAATAAATAAAATAAAAATTTGCCACCTTTTCCGAGTATCAACGACGTCATTTAGCAGTACTTTGAAAATAGTGACGTATTCGACGCTTCGGAGACTCGTTTGTGAAAATAACGAGTCAGGCAAAGAGGAAAGTCTTGACAAGGCAAAAAAAAAAATATATATATATATATATATATATATATATATATATATATATATATATATATATATATATTATATATATATATATATATATATATATATATATATATAATATATATATATATATATATATATATATATATATAATATATATATATATATATATATATATATATCGTGTAAGTTTCTATTTTTAGGGAATCTGAAAAACAAACACACATGCTCGGAACATACCGGAGAGAAACAATAAATTTTTAAAAAACAAAATAGTTTTATTAAATTCCAAAAAATATCTATCAACGTTTAAGGAAATTTCCAATTCCCATCTTCAGGATATATTAAAGTTATAAAATTTATATCATGAACACAGATAATTCCCTCTTGCTGGTGAAAGAACAAAATAATAATAATTCAATGTCTCAATGTCAGAAAGTATTTTCAGCAGAACACAGGGAGAAGCACAATCAAAAAAGAAGTAATTGGAAGAGACCGCTGTCGTTGTTAAGAGATGATTTGAGCTTGGCGATATATGTAGATTCTAAGATTTTTATGTCCGAAAGTTAATTGGTTTGAGAAATAATGGAGAAATGATTAGGGTCTGTAGGAAGATCTTTAATATGGCTGTGATGGAGTGGTGAGGTGAG
>SEYY01000680.1:130925-140925 GCA_009176605.1 Armadillidium nasatum
TTCTAAGAAAGATCAAGAAAAAAAAAACAGAAAATTGAGAACGAAACGAAGGTTTAATGTCATAGTTGTGTGGAAGGTTGTGTCGAGTAGAGAGATGGAAGGAACTTAATATGAGATTGAAAACTACCTTATTTTCTCTGTCCCAAATTGAAGTACTAGAAAGTCAGAGATCAGTTGCTCCAAGAATACCATTCTTGCGTCAATTAATTCCCGTTGGGAGTGTCGTCTTTCAAATTGGAAAGAGTAAGGAAGGGTGCAGTCATTAGCATAGCAATGTATATGTGATTAAATAATTGCGAGAAGGTCTTCAATGAAAACTAGAAAAAGAGTTGGTTAGGAAATATCCCAGAGAAACACCACTATTAATATATTTAAAGGAAGAACTGTGGAAGTTTACAACAGCTGCTATAGAACGACCATAAAGAAAATCAGAGAGGATAAATTCCGAAAGAAGGAAGTTTAAAATGAAAGATTTATAGAACACTCTATAGGGAGGTTTTCGATATGTCTAACGTGACACCAAAAGATTTACTGAAATGAAATTCTTTAAAAGAAATTACAATTTTAGACATAAATAAGTTGGAGGGATGGAAGGGTTGAAGGAGGAAATCTGAAATCATCTTAAAGTTAAATTAGTGGTAAAAGTCTGAGCAAAAAGTTCAGTTTTTGAAGAAAGTAAAACGGCAACTGTGCTGAAAGAAAATACTAGTGGAGGGAAAGAGGAAAGGCAAAATTTGAATTGACATTTTTTTTTTTGGGGCAAACTTCCTGGAAGAGGAGGAGCAGGAGCAAGAAAAATTATTGCATTTTGTATTGAGAAATTAGTTTTTTTTTTGTTACAAAGAACAAGAACAGACTTTGCACGATTTCGGGATGAAATATAAATTGCACGATTTTCTGAAGTTTGAAAAACACGGTAATTCCTGCTTATTCTTGTGCAAATAGCACCAGAACAAGCAGAGTTAAGCCAAGGTTTGTAGGTTTAGTAGAAGGGAAAGATTATATCTGCATGCCACAGTGAATCATCTCCTAACTCGCTCTGCACGAGCATAGGAACCCCTCCCACGGAAGCAATAATCATTCCACAGGAAATCAATTTAGTACGACCGAAAGTTCGTCCAGCTTGCGCACCGAAATGTCACAAACGTTTCCTCGAAATACGAGGGAGCCTTTCTTGCTGAAGACTTGAAAAGATAGAAGGTACAGAGATAAAAAGCTATCGGAAGAACACAGGAGGAGGATATAGAGTTTGACAGCTTTAAAAAAGGTCTAAAATGTTGGGTTGATCATCAAGACGATCAGGTATACTAGTAGGGAAGGAGAATTGAAAGGCACGTTCAATGGCTACATCATGAAAACTAGAAGAAGTGTCATTGGCGGCGGTGAACATTGAAATCACCTAATATGATAATTTCTGAGAAAGGAGGAGAGAATATTCTCTGTTTTGGAGTTTAGATAGTCAAAGAATTTAGGATAGTTAGTAAATTTGGATATAAATAAACAGAACAAATGAATTTAGATGTAGAATGGCAAGAGAGCTTTAGCCCCAAGGTGGAAAATTCAGAAGACTCCAGATTACAGACACGTAGCGCACATGGCTTAAAGACTAATAAACTGTCCCCTACTTTCAAACTCTCTTGACTATCTTTCTCTGCGACGTGACGTTGGCGCACTCTTTCTTTTCTATAGGTACTGCAACGGCAGGTGCTCAAGGGAAACGGCCTCTCGCATTCCAACACCATTACGTCGCCCTTGCTTGCACATAAATTTTGTGCGAGCATAGCAAACTCTAGGCTTGCACGTTGTGGTAACTCTTTTCCAGCCCCCTATGTTCTGTGAAACATCCTACCTTCGTATGTTTTTCTTGCTTTATTTAACCTACCTCTCTTTAAATCCTCTGTCTGCGCCGGCCTGAGGAACCAACGTTAGGTTCGAGATTGGGTGGGTTTTCTTTTATATTTTAATTATGCCCCCTCCCTGAAAAGGGTTCTGCCCGTGAATGGCGGTAACAAAAATCATACGCATAACAAAATTATTGAAAATTAAAGATAGAGACAGTAAGAGGAAACAGAAAATAGTTTGCTATAAGAACGCACAAGCACCTGTCAAGAATATGGGGTTACGTCTAAAAGAGAGGTGAAGTTCAACAAAATGCAAACTATATATATATATATATATATATATATATATATATATATATATATATATATATATATATATATATATATATATATATATATATATATATATATATATATATATATATATATAATTAAAAAAATAGGCGTACACTAGGACAGGGGTGAGCAACCACTGGCAGAAGTTCAGTTTTATTTGTATTTATAACTGAAGTTATATATATTAAAAAATTTTGGTTGGCATGTGGAAAAATGTGTCAGATATTCGGCCGATTTTTGTACCACTCTCAAAAAGGTTGTCCAACCCTGCACTAGAGCAAGTCGGATGCAAAGTCTTGATGACACAAACCCTATTTCACCTATTAATAGTTTTGTTTAGCAATGTGACAAAATAACTAGGTATTACAGATAGCAGAAAACCTAAATTTTATGATCATTGAATATTTTCAATCTTGTTTCAACCTTCATGAGTTCAGTAAAAAATTGGTATCGGTAAATTTAGAGGTATCGGTATCGGGTGATTTAAAATTATTGGTATCGATATCGGTATCGGTTAAAATTTTTGTAAATATTGTAAACTCTTATAATTATTAAAAATGTGGTAGGATTGGAAAAAGACGTAATTATGTATATATAGTTTATGTACAACTTTATAATCAATAAAATAAAAAAACCTGGTAAGCGTGTTTCGGATAGGGCGTTAGAACAAAGGTTTTTTATTCCTATCATTTGAGAAATGTTAGAAAACCTAAAATGAATGGCACAACATGAACTAAAGGGAAGCTACATAGAAAAATATTGGATAAATCTAAGATCGTCAAGATACATAAATCAGACTTCAACTAGTGAATTGGGAATTATTACAAAGGAAATAGTCTCTAAAGAACTATTTCATAAATACCTCTCAAGAACATTTACAGAGAAAATAGCCTCACAAGAACTATTTCGATAATAGCCACACATGTACTATAATAATAGTCTCCTAAGTACGATTATATAAACACCTCACAAGAATATTTATGGTGAAAGTAGTCTCTCAAGTACCACTTCAAAATAGCCACGCATGTACTATTTGAAAAGAAGGATCTAAGAAAGAATCATCATTTCTTAGTGCAACGAAGACTCACTTTAAAACCCATTATTAAAGTGAAAAGAGCTCCCCATATTTTAGTCAATAAATAATAATAATAATAATAATAATAATAATAATAATAATAATAATAATAATAATAATAATAATAATAATAATAATAATAAATTATGTTAAAAAACAAAAACAAGCGTATATAAAAATTACCAATACCAACCCAACACTTGACTCCATTATATATATATATATATATATATAAATATATATATATATATATATATATATATATATATATATATATAATATATATATATATAATATATATATATATATATATATATATATATATATATATATATATATATATATATATATATATATATATATATATATATATATATATATATATATATATATATATATATATATATATATATATATATATATATATATATATATATATATATATATATATACGTTTTTTTTCTGTATCCTCTGGTGTTCAAAGGCAGCCCACAGAGACAACAATTTCCACCAAAGCTGGGGCAATATCAGCACCCGATCGTTGAACGCCGACATGTTCCGATACACGGCGCTTGAAATTATGCAAGTCAAAGGAAGTTGGGAAAACAGAAATAGGGAGTGTGTTCTACACTTTACAGTAGAGAACATGTAAGAGTGTGTATAACGGTTAAGTCTGGATCAGAGAGGTGAACAGAAAAAGAATGAGACTGTGTAAAAAGGCGTGTCGCACGAACCATTCTCAATGGATGAGGTATGCGACGAGTGTTCAGAAGAGGTGTCCATTGTAATAGCGTGATGGTATAGAGAGAGTGACGCAACAATTCGACGGGCAGAAAGAGATTGGAGAGAATTAATGAAAGAGGGAGAGTAGATAAGACAAAAAGCCCTAGACCCCAGCTTGTAAAGGAGAGATGTGTGAGTGGAACCACAACAGATATGTTAGTCGTACTCCAAACAAATGATTAAGACACCCCTAAAAAGAGAAAGCAACTGGAGTGTCGTGAAGAAATTCTGAAGGTGAATCAGAACACCCAACCTCTTAAAAGCTTGTTTAGAAAGAGAAGTAATGTGATCCTTCCAAGAAAGATCACGAGAGAAAGAAACAAAAGAACATTAGAGACAAATAAAGGCTTGAGTTGTGTGTTTTCGAAGATGTTACAGTTGTGTGGAAGGTTGTGTTGAATAGAGAAATGGAGGAACTGAATTTTTGAGTCATTGAAAAAAACGATGTTTTCTCTACCCCAATTTGAAATACGAGAAAGATGAGAGATCAGTTGCTCCAAGGACACCATTCTAGCGTCAATTAACTGCTGCTAGCACCAGTGTCTTTCAAACTTGAAGGAGTAATGAAGGGTGGAGTCATCAACAAAGAAGTGGAGAAGTGATGAAGTAATAGAAAGTCACTAATGAAAAGTAGAAAAAGTGTTGGGGATAGGACAGAACCCTGAAGAACACAACTACTGATAGATTTAAAAGATAAACGGTGGCCATCTACAATGGTAGCTATAGAACGACAAGAAAGAGAGGCTAAATTCCGAAAAAGGTAAGTTTAGAAATCAAAGCTTTCTGCCAGACCCTATCGAAGTCTTTCGATATGTACGGAGCGACAGCAAAAGATTCACTGAAATGCCGAACAATGGAAAACCAAGAGTCAGAGAGAAGGGAAAGAAGATCATCGGTAGAGCGTTTCTTAAGAAAGCCGTACTGACGATCAGAGATAAGATTTGAAGAATTAATGTTAAGGATATATTCAAAAATTTTAGATAGAACGGAGGTTAAAGAAATGGGCCGATAGTTGGAGGGTTGAGAGGAGTTCCCCTTCTTTGGCACAGGCTGAATGAGCGCACGTTTCCAGCAAGAAGGGAAGGTTAAAATAGAAGCAGAGTCGAAATAGTTTATCAAGGCAGGGTGCAAATCGAAATAACAGGAGGGATACCATCATTACCGTACGCCTTCTTAGTGTTAAGCTCAGAAAGAGCAGAAATGACATCTTAAGAAGAAATTACAATTTTAGGCATAAATGAGTCGGAGGGGGTTTTAGGAGGAAAAATAGTTCCGGAATCGTTTAGAGTTGAACTACAGGCAAAATTTTGTGCAAAGAGTTCAGATTTAAAATAAAACAAATCGGCATTTGTTCCGTCGGAAGGTACTAACTAGAGGGAAATAGGAAGAGGCAAGGCTACAGTTGACATTTTTTCAAAATACGAGAGAGAAGGTGAAGAGGAACGGGAAAGATAATTGCATTTTCTACAGAGAAAAGTTTTTGGTGTTGCGAAGTATGGATTCTGCACGATTCCAGGATGAAATATAAGTTGCGTGAGTTTCTGGAGTTTGAAGACTACGGTAATTCCTGAAGTCAGTATCATTGCGGCGAATAGCAAGAGAACAAGTTTTTTTGGGGGGGTTTAGTAGAAAGAAAAGAATATAGAACGAACGCCTCCATGCCAGAGAGAATCACCTTGGTAATGCGCTCGAAACACATCGATGGAGATCTCCCACGGAAACAATAATCATTCCAAAGGAAATCAAAGAAGTACAACCGCAAGTCCGACCAGCTTGCGGAACCGAAATACCACAAACGTTTCCTCGTAATAAGAGGGGGTCTTTCTTGAGAAAGACCTGAAAAAATAGAAGAGGATACAGAGATATGTAGGTGATCGGAGGAACCCAGAGGAGGATTGAATTTGGCAGAATAAGGAGAAATATTGGAAGTTAGAAAAACGTTTTAGAATATTGGGTTCATCTCTAAGACGATCAGGGATACGAGTAGAAAGGTGCACCTACTGCTCAAGGTCGTTTTCGATAGTGAAATGGAAGGTACGTTCACTGGTTGTATCATGATAGCAAGAAGAAAGCCATTTGCGGTTGTAAACATTGAAATCACCTATGATGATTTCAGATAAAGGAAAAGAGAGAATGTACTCTATTTTGCAGCTTAGACGAAGAATTTAGGATAGTCAGTACAATTAGGAGATAAATAAACAGAACAAATAAATTTAGTCGTAGAATGGCAAGAAAGCTTAAGCTACAAGGTGAAAAATCGGAAGACTCCTAATTAGAGACACGAGAACAAACAATTCGTGGCCCAAGAATGCAACAACAACAACCTATGAAGAAACAAGAGTAGTTTGCTGTCAGAACGGCTCAAGCATCTGAGTTTCGGTCAAGAACAAAAGGTGAAGTCAAGAAGAAAAGAGGCGATGTTCATTAAAGTGAAAGTTGGACTGAAGATCGCGAATGTTGCAAAAATTAATTAAAAAAATAAAATAAACCATGCATCAGGACAAGCCGGCTGCAGAGTCAAAGTGGCGCCAACTCCATCGCCGGAGGCCACAACTTAAGTGGTGATGGGGGAAGGCGTGGATGAGGAGCTACTTTTGGAAGCCAAAAACTATTATTTTTTAAAAAAGTTGTGTGTCTGTAAAGGTGTTTTTTTTTTGTATGTAGAAGAATGTGGAGATGAGCGCGAAATTGTGCGTACCATTGGGACTGGAGTGAATTTGGAAGTACCCTAACAACCCATATAACCAATGGGGGTAAACTCATCGCCTCGGGAGCACTACTTCCTTTCCGCGTATATATATATATATATATATATATATATATATATATATATATATATATATATATATATATTATATATATATATATATATATATATATATATATATATATAATATATATATATATATATATATAATATATAAAATCACACATTTGGATACCCAACTCTAACTTTGATTCTTCCTTTTTCTCTCCTCTAGTATCTTCCGACGGAAACAACTGCTGTCTTGCCTTCTTCAAAAGCCGAACTCTTTGCTCAAACTTTTGCCTCTAATTCAACCTTAGACGATTCCGGAACTATTTCTCCTCCTACAACCCCTTCCAACTCATTTATGACTAAAATTATAATCTTCTAAAGACGTCATTTCTGCTCCGTCTATGCTTAATACTAAGAAGACGTACGGTCCTGATGGTATTCCACCTGTGGTTCTCAAAACTTGTGCTTCCGAGGTTGTCCCTTGCCTTGGTAAACAATTTTGTCTATGTCTTTCTACTTTAGTCTTCCCTTCTTGCAGGAAACGTGCGATCATTCATCCTGTGACAAAATAGGGGAATCCCTCTCAACTCTCCAACTACCGTCCTATTTCTTTGACCTCCGTTCTATCTAAAGTTTTCCAATTCACCCCTAACAGGAAGATTTGGAAAAATCTCAATTCTTCTAATCGTATCTCCGACCGCCAGTGTGGCTTCGTAAAAAACGCTCTACTGGTGAACTTATTTCCCTTCTCTCTGATACTTGACCCTACGCTCTTCGGCATTTCGATGAATTTTTGCTGTCGAACTGGACATAACGAAAGTTTTCATTGATAACCTCTCTATTACTTCGTCTCCTATCTACTACTATGCTGATGACTCCACCCTTCATTATTTCAGTTAGAAACACGTCCCTCCCAACAGCAGTTATTAAACTTGAGAAGGGTAGCCTTGGAGCAACTAATCGCTGATCTTTCACGTATTTCAAATTGAGGCAAAGAAAATATGGTTGTTTTCAACGCCACCAAAACTCAGTTCCTCCATATTTCCACTCGACACAATCTTCCACACAACTATGATATCTTCTTCGAAAACACACAACACAAATATTCATCTGTTCTCAATATTCTCGGTACGTATCTTTTTCTCGCGATCTTTCTTGAAAAGATCACATTACTGCTCTTTCTAAACAAGCTTCTAAGAGGTTGGGTTTCTGAGGCGCCTTCGTAATTTCTTCACTCCACCCCAGTTGCTTGCTCTGTATAGGGGTGTTGTTCGCCCCTGTATGGAGTATGCCTCACACATCTGGGGTGGCTCCACTCATACAGCTCTCCTTGACAAGGTGGAGTCTAGAGTTTTTCGTCTTATCAACTGTTCAGCTCTCACTAACCCTCTCCAATCACTTTCTGCCCATCGAATTGTTGCGCCCCTCTCTCTCTCTCTCTATACTATCGCTATTACAAAGGACATTGCTTTTCTGAACTCTCTCGTCGCATATCTTCTTCATTGATAAGGGCTCGTGCCACACGACTTTATACACAGTCTCACTATTTCTCTGTTCAACTAACTCTCAGATCCCAAACTCAACCACTATGCTTAATCTTACATGTTTTCTACTGGTAAAGTCTGGAACACACTCCCTTTATCTGTTTTCCCAACTTCCTATGACTTACACACTTTCAAACTTTCGTGTATCTGGACATGTCGTAATCCAGCGACAAGGACAGAATTTTTCCAACTCCGGTGAAATTGACAGGCCTCCGGCATTTGCCCACTGGAGGAAATATTTTTAAAAAAATGAAGGATATAAACTTGGTATTTATTCATTTTTCTAAAGAGTGAATGCATGTGTGCGTGCGTGTGTGTGCGTGCTCACAAAATCAGTATATGTAGAATTAATGAAAATATTTAAAGAAATTGGATCGGAAAATACAAACTTAATGCAAGGAAACTGATGTACGGTAAGTGAACGTAAGCAATGACGCAAACATTCATTTTTTCCTTGAGCTTCAAAACAAATCATCCACACCAATTAGCCAACTTCGAATTAAAGAGTAAGAAAAGACCTTGGCTAATTTGATGAGTGTACGATATATATATATATATATATATATATATATATATATATATATATATATATATATATATATATATATATATATATATATATATATATATATATATATATATATTATAATATAAATAAAAAAAACATGGAATGAAGTTAAGGTAGAGTTAGACTATTTTTCATCAACGGTTTATTAACTATAAAAATTATTTAAATTATTTTGAAACCATTTTCAAGAGTATATAGCTGTTAGAAAGAGAAAGAACAATTAATTACAATTTTGAAATAAAAGGTATTAAAATTAAAATTATAAATGATATAAATAGTAAACTAAATAAACTTATACACAATAAATTAAAACACAACCAGAAGGGACGTCTACTACATATCTACTAAGGGGGCGAGGTTGCATAAATTACCAAAAAATTATGTAAACTAGATAAGTGGTTGGTTGTATGAATTAATACAAAGATATGTTAAATTACAGTTAAGCATATAAAAGCAAATCTAATCATTGATAAATGTTGGCGCTGACATTTAATGTAATAACTGTGTAGTTGGTGTTAATTTTTACGAATCCAGAGATACACAACAAATCATTCATTAAAATACAATCACACACACTCACAGGTGAAAAAGCCCATCCAAATCCATACACAAAACATACCATTCACATAACATAAAATTTACCATCATATACTCACATAGAAACATGCATTCAATATATGAAAAGGAGGCATATCATACATATGTCATGACAGAATAGGAAAAAAGGAATAGTATATTGCTGGTTAGTGAATAAATGATATATTCTTGTAAAAATTATTGGTAAAAGGTTATAAGAGAAAGAACCTTATTTCAATTATTGTGTTGTGGCTAGCATATAGGACACAAGTAGAATTAGGAATCAGCAATATAGAGAGAGGTAGTGGTTAGATTATTTTTAAGACTGGTTTTTATTTAAGAATGTATAGAGATTCAAGTATTTGTAACGACGTGGGATCAGAGTTGGTATCTAGAACGTTGAAGTGTTTGGGGAGAGGAAAGGTGTTTCATGTTTGTGTGTGAATCCGGATGTCAAAAAAAAGCTGGAGTAGAAAAAGGAAGAGAAGTACAGTTCACGAGAGATGACCTGGCGTTCAC
>SEYY01000680.1:148425-153425 GCA_009176605.1 Armadillidium nasatum
AATACGCGCTGTGTAGGCCTACATAAACGCTAAACACAAAAAAATTTTAAAAAGAATTTACCTTTTGGATGAGAAAAACAATGATTGTATTAAGAGTTTTTATTTTTAAGGTTATAGGCTTTCGTAGGTAGGACGAATATTGATTATTCGACGAATATCGGAAAAAAAATTACAGGGCGAATATCGGAAAAGACGAATACTGGAGGGGACGAATATTGGAGTTCCACTGTATTGGGTATTGAAATACAGTATACAAACCTAGAACATACTGAAAACTTTACGTAATTTGAAAATTTGAGTTCTTATAATTAAGAATATGTAATAATTTAAATATCAAACCGGATAGGACGAATAACCGGAATCGGCTCATTCCTAGTTTCTACCGTGCAGTTTACGCGTTGAGTTCTTTAAGATATAATATTTCAGTGAATTACAAGCAATGTTGTAAGACGGCTAAAACAAGCGAACGACAAATTGTGTGAACTGTTGTCAGAATTCGAAAAAAGAGGCATATCGTTCGTGTTCGGTTAGTGGAAGCATCTGTGAAAAAATACATGTGAACTGTTAAACATGTCACGAACTACAGTATTGACGGTTATGACAGGTTACACAAAAGCATGGTAAGACGTCATCGGTAAAGAAGAATGATGGACGTAAACACCATCACCGAACATTAAAAAATGATTGTGATCAAATAACATAAAACTACCGCGACAAAGGTGACAACAGAATTCAACACCTACCTGAGAAATATTATTTCGAAAAGAACAGTACGCGAGATATTCATGGATAAATATTCATGGAATCATGGAAGAGTTGCAATTTCGAAACCCTTTACATTCGAAGAAAACGCTAACCTGTGGAATTGATAATGCCACGATCATAAAACCTTGATGATTGAAAGAGCATATTCTGATCATATGAAATATCATTAACATTGTTCGTAACGAAAGGCAGAGTTTATGTCTAAAGAACTAAAAGAAGCTTACGATCCGGACTGAATGGTTCCGACAACTCTAGTATAGAAGGTTTGATAATGATATGGGAGTCCATATCATGCTATTCAGTTGATCCTATCATTACGGCTCAATGACGGGATGACTGCGAATATCTTGACATTCTCACCGATGAAATTCTTTTATCACAACTATATTGTAGGGGTGTACAGATAGTATCGGTATCGGTAGTATCAGCCATTTTGGGGGGTATCGGTATTGGTTAATATGGCTGATACTTGGCCGATACTCCGATACTCCTTACTTTTTGTGTGAAGAATTATGAGAAACTTTAGATTAAAAAATAAATCTAGAGTCGATATATAAAAGTTCTAACAAGGAATTCTTTAAGCTAGCCCATAATTCGTCATGTATATTATATATATATATATATATATATATATATATATATATATATATATATATATATATATATATATATATATATATATATATATATATATATATATATATATATTATATATATATTATATATATATATATATATATATATATATCCTTTTTCTGGGAAGGCGGCTTCCGTAGTCACTGTTAGACTTATGTTCACTCTAACGGGACGCCTGTCTGCAGTGGTTTCGAATCCTGGCGTGCGGGAAAAATTTTTTTCTCTGTCTTATAATGGCTAAATTTGTCGCAAACAATGTGCCCATGTTTCGTTGCTTGAACCTTGGTTGGTTGCTCCTGTAACCACTCCCACAAAATGCCATATTAGCCCCAGTAGGGGTTCCAAGCACCACTCCTAGGATTTAATAAGTACCAGTTGCTACAGTGATTCGAAACATAAAACTTAAAACTTTCTACTATGCCTTCAATTTTTTTGGAACACCCAGCTCAGTGGTAAGTCTTATGCTCACTTTTAAAAACCTGTTCGAAATGCAAAAACTTTCTCTTCTAACATATAATATATACATATACATCACCACAATAACACTTATATATATAATAATAATAATTCCTATATCTATATTATGCGGAGACATGCCCACCACCCGTCCTGGTACAAAAACCAAGCCTCCGACCAAAGAGGAAACCACATCATCGAACACTTGGAACATCTCAACATCCTTAACAACAAAAACCTCCACACCAGAATCCCCCGCAAATCAACCAATCCCCACATCACCAGACATCACTTTTGCTCCTCAAACATTCACCCTTTCTACAATGGACCACAGAAACCGATCTAAACTCCGACCACCTACCAATAATTATAAAATACCACATCAAAAACAAACCCACTCACAAATCTAAAAACTACATTTACCAACTACAAAAAAGCAGACTGGACCGGTTTCTCCAACTACATAGACGAAAACCTCACAACAAACGAAATTACAAACATATCCTCCCTCAAATCAGCAATTCAACATCTCACCCACACAATCCAGAAAGCGGCCAACATCTTCATCCCTAAAGGCCACATTAAAAAATACGTACCAAACCTCTCCCCCGAAATCACTTCTCTCATAAAACAAAGGAACGCACTAAAACGCCAAAAACAACCCCACACAACTCACCAAAACACAATTAGAAACCCTAAACAATAAATATCACCTAATAAAAACTCACACAACTAACAACTACCAAAACTTCCTCATCAAAAACTTGGACAACACTAACAGCAAAAGAGTCTGGAAAACAATCCACACAATTCACAACGCAAAAAACAACCCTCTTCACACTCACGAAACTCCAACCAATCCCAACACAAACCCATTAACTCCCAAACAACACATCAACCTACTAGCCACACACTTCGCTAAACAAAGTAGCTTACCTACCCACCCACAAAACAGAAAAATAATCAAAAAACTGAAAAAGCTACACAACAACCAAAACAACCTTAAACGCCATCACACCCACAAACACACAAAACACCATTAAATCTATCAAAAACTCTCCAGCAACAGGACCAGACAACATATCAAATATTCACCTAAAACACCTATCCATCCACACAATCACATACATAACCTCCATCTTCAACAAATCCATCCAACTCAACTATATCCCTCCCCTATGGAAAAAAGCATTAATCATCCCTAAACTAAAACCGGCAAAGACCCTTCAAACCCCTCCTCTTACCGCCCAATCTCCTTATTATCCACCATCTCAAAACTTCTTGAAAAACTAATCCTAAATTCTATCCTCCAATTCATTCCACAACAAAACTTCCAACACGGTTTCAAACCCAACCA
This sequence comes from Armadillidium nasatum, assembly GCA_009176605.1. Classification (NCBI taxonomy): domain Eukaryota; kingdom Metazoa; phylum Arthropoda; class Malacostraca; order Isopoda; family Armadillidiidae; genus Armadillidium; species Armadillidium nasatum. Next base: position 151,640 of record SEYY01000680.1, read on the forward strand.
CTCCACCACCACAGCACTTACCAACATCATCCAACCTATAATAAACGGACTAAACCATAAGCCACATCACAAAACTATATTAATAGCAATTGACATAAACAAAGCCTTCGATACTGTCCCGAGACATAATCTTATCCATAAAATCCTCCAATCCAACATCACAACAAATACTAAGAAATGGCTATCCAACTTCCTATCAGGAAGAACCGCCCAAATACAACAAAACGGCCATAAATCACGTACCATCAACATAAAGAACGGAGTTCCCCAAGGAGCCATACTCTCCCCCACCCTATTCAACCTATACACAGCAGACCTCCCACAACCCCAAACAGCTTCCACCCACATCACTACATACGCCGACGACATAACTATTGCCACCACTCACGAAGACCTCTCCACCGCAACAACACTCACACAAGACTACATAACACAACTCCAAACTTGGCTAGTAGAAAACAGGATGACGGCATCACCAAACAAATCCTCCATAACCCTCATAACAACAGACAAACACTTATCCAACACCTACCCACAAGTCCTACTAAACAACACCCCCATACCCCTCAACAAAACCCCAAAAATTCTCGGCCTAACATTTGACACTCACCTCACTTTCTCCAAAGCACATTCAAAATACCACCACAGCCGCAAACAGAAAACTCAACATCCTCAAAACAGTGGCCAACACTGACATACACAACAACATACAAACCTCAATTGCAATCTACAAACAATTTATACGCCCCACCATTAACTACGCCTCCCCCTGTCTGGCACCCTCTGCTCTCCGACAAAACTTAACGACACTCCAAAAAAACGCAAAATAAAGCCCTTCGCACCATCACCGGCTGCACACGCACAACCCCTCAACAACACCTACACAACGAAACCAAGATACTACCTATAAGGAATCACCTCGAAATGATAGGCACCCAATTTTACGCAAAAACACGTCTACCCACACACCCATGTCACAATACTCTCCTCCAACCTACCCCACAAAGACTAACACAGCCTCCATCGTCCACCGGCGCCTTTTACAAACAGATCCTAAATCACATCCCCCCTCCTCCCCCCAATACCACAACAACCAAACATATACACACTCAACTAACACATTCATATATGATCAACAGACCTCCAAACAACATCCTTAACAACCCCCCTCCCGAAATAAACCCCGACTTCCAACAACCTCCCAAGACACTTACAAATCTCACTTGCAAGATTGAGATGCGGGCACCACCCAAACCTACAACATTACAAACACAAATTTCAATTTAAACCAGGCAACATCTTCCACCTGTACCAGATGCAAAAGGGCCCCGGAGACCGTAAACACTTTCTTTTAGACTGTCCCTCCTACTGTCGCCCCAAAATCTTCTGGGGCATCACTTCTTTGAAGGATCTCTGGACGAGACCGACTGCGGCAGGAAGCTTCATTAGCGAAGTGTGGCCGCCTCAACAGGGGGTGGTCAGGGGGTGAGAAGGTAAAAAAAAAAAAAAAAAGGTATATATATATATATATATATATATATATATATATATATATATATATATATATATATATATATATATATATATATATATATATATATATATATATATATATATATATTCGCGCTCACCTTCTTCTAAATCGGAGTAAATTCTCCTTCGCACACACAAAACATTAATACAGACACTCTTTAAAGAAAATTAAAAAAAAAAAAATTAAATGATGGCCTCAACAAAAGTAGCCTCGGAGAAGCCCCGGGGGGCGGCTTCCAAATATAGCCCCTCA
>SEYY01000680.1:158425-168425 GCA_009176605.1 Armadillidium nasatum
AATTACTCATTCAATGATCTTGTGACGTCATACATTAAACATATGGATTTGCTTTTCGGAAGTAAAGTGGGAAGAGTTGCGTAAAATTATTTATTTTACTGTTTTACTCGTAGGCAAAAAAAATTACAGCAAAAATTCAAGTGGGCGAAAGTGTTTGTGTATATACGAATATACTTATTTACATTTTTAAGGGAATTTATTTTAAAAGGCACTTGCTACTTTAAAAGCTATATTATTTTTTTTTTATATAAAAAAAAAACGAACGTTGTAAAACAGTACACACAAAAGAGAAAAAAAATAACATAAGTGAATGATAAATCATAAACACTTTTATACTGTCTCGATCTGAACGACAGAAAAATGATGTTAACGAAAGCATAAATCAGCCGTTTTTCACAATTTTTTATCAATACAATTTAAAAATAAATATGTAAATAATCTACAAAGAAAAAATCTTTTCAAATTTTTATGATAATAATGTAATTTAAGTAAAAATTAAAACACTGAAGAAATCATTATTAACTACATAACATTATTCAACTAACGAGTAACGAACGAACTGACAGATGGAAGATCACACGCAGCTGGTTTAAACAACCACACTGAGTCACTGACTGAAAATTTTACGACAACAATAGAAAATTTTCAGCAAAAACATGCACACAAATATTCAATTATCAACTCAAAATGTAATTTTTTTAATTTTAAAGAATAATTTCCTTATTGTAAAAAAGAATGAATTAAATTATATTATTATTAATTAAAAGCAGGTGCTAAGGAACTCCTCCTCCTTACTCACTCGTTCGGTATACAACTGCCAGACGTACGACTCTTGATATATATATATATATATATATATATATATATATATATATATATATATATATATATATATATATATATATATATATATATATATATATATATATATAATATATATATATATATATATATATATATATATATATATATATATATATATATATATATATATATATATATATATATATATATATATATATATATATATATATATATATATATATATATATATATATTAAGGATGGAGTGAAGTATCGGTATCGGTATCGGCAAGTATCGGCATATTTTCCGATACCAGTATCGGTATCGGTATCGGTTATATATCAGTATCGGTATCGGCAAAAAATTTGTATAGGAGTAAAGTATCGGTATCGGTAGTATCGGCAAGTATCGGCATATTTTCAGGTATCGGGTATCGGTTTCGGGGAATTTTTAGGTATCGGTATATCGGTAAAAATTTTGGTATCGCTCCATCCCTAATATATATATATATATATATATATATATATATATATATATATATATATATATATATATATATATATATATATATATATATATATATATATATATAATATATATATATATATATATATATATATATATATATATATATATATATATATATATATATATATATATATATATATATATATATATATATATATATATATATATATATATATATATATATATATATATATATATATATATGCTTAGGTTAAGCTTTCTGAGTTTCGATATTTTTATATCGATATTTTTTATATCGATATTTTGAAATTTCGATTTTAATTGGTATCTCATTGCAACGTTCTTGTATAGGTTAGGCCTGTATTTTACGGCAACTTCGGTAGTTCAGGTTATGATAAGTCGAACTAAGTACGCTAGAAAATTAAATAATAATAATTATAAAAATAATTAGAATAATATTTGAATTGGCATATCGATGTTTCGATATATCGATATTTTCCAAATATCGAAGCTCAGAAAGCTTCTTTACCTTTACCATATATATATATATATATATATATATATATATATATATATATATATATATATATATATATATATATATATATATATATATATATATATATATATATATATATATTGTTCTACAAAGATGCCGAAAGAGTACCGATATATATCGATATTGATATTTTTCTACGATAGCATCGAAAAATATCGATAATATTTTTTTATTCAATATTTCGATATTTTATCGTCTGTATCGAATCTCTCTTTTTTTTTTTTTTTTTTTTTTTTTTTACTTAAAAAAAATTTTGAAGCAGTTTTCCACTCGTTTATAAAATAAAATTTTAACAAATTTTGGGCATATTTCATGTGCGTGCTTGTTGGATGATGGTATGGACCGGCCAACCCCGTCCATTTTTACTGACCCCTGCCCCGACCCCAGCTAATAATCAGGGAAAATAAGAGTTTACCTGCCGGTGTTAATTGCAAATTAAACTTAAATAAATTAAATCAAACAAAATATAAGAAAATTAAGATTTTAATTCCATTATTCCTTCTTTACATATTGGGTGGGAAAAAATGAATGAAACATAAAAAGAGGAAAACAATTCATTCATTTAAATCAATATTCACTATTTGAATCTTCTTGACCATTTATTTACATCATAAGTTTTAGAATTTGGGGGAGTGAAATGTTCAGGAACAGAGGGCAGTGACGTTGAATATGTTACTGTTCTAAGATTGTATTTAAAAAAAAAAAAAAAAAAAAAACAGCAGCATTTCTACAGTCTTTGACAATAGTTTGATTCTATTATTTTAAATTGATTACCCTACTTTGAATTCTCTTTCACTAGCGCTGGAGCTTGCTGGTGAGCATAAATATACTCTTGCCAGTGTTGCTAGTGTGGGGAGATCATTCTTGTTTGCCTTTCAAAAGGCAATAGAGTTATCATTGGTGTTATTTTTTTTCATTTTCTTATATTTATTTAACTCAGTCAGAGCAGGGACGACACGCCACGGAGATGAGAATCCAGAAGATTTAGGTTCCTTATATTTTTAAATTTTCGTTACTTGAAGTCTTTAAACTTAATATACTATCACCAGTATTTTAATGATGAAAATAGTACTATTATATGTACATCATCAGACTGCAAAGTACATATTTCCATCTCGTCCTCAGTATTGAAATTAAACTTTTATTATGCAAAATCTTTAATTTTCTGAAATTTTTTCCGAAAAATGCAAATAATCACAAATTTAAGTGAATGCTGGCTATCCTACTCCTTATTTATAATTGAATTAATCTCGATTAAAATTATACCTAATTTTCTTAACCTAAAATTTCAGTGCTTTTGACCTCTTTATATATTTTAGACAACCCCGGTCGGTCCTTAGACTATGGTAGTATTGTGTTTGACTCAGGAGAGGACGGGAGGTCAGATCCTAATTATTCTCAATATATATATATATATATATATATATATATATATATATATATATATATATATATATATATATATATATATATATATATATATATATATATATATATATATATATATATATATATATATATAGATATATATATATATATTCTCTACCCCGTTTCATCGCTAATATTAGAGAGAGTAGACAGCTGGTTTGGGGGACTCGAAGAAAAAAGAATACAAGGATAGGCAGAAATAGGGAAGAATAGATATGTCAGAAGCGAAAATAAAAATTTAGGAATAAATCGTACATAAGTAGTCTTGACAAGTAAATGAAGATACTTAAATAACTACAACATTACAAGAGCTAACTCAGTTCCATTTATTTCTTGATTTTTAAGGAAAAAAATTATAAAGGCTTCATTAAAAATGTTTTTAAAACTAATTAAATAGACTTAAATGTGCGGTGTTGTATTTAACAGTAGACCGCCATAGCTTCCTCTGGGAATTGAAACCTGGGGCGAGGGAAATAAGCTTAATTAATCCTTTTAATATTCCTTGCATGGACTTCATTCCTACAAATGAGTTTGAAAACTTAGTGTAAAAATAATTTGAAATGTAATATTATATGTAATTATAATACATTAATAATGCATATAATAATCATATACTATACAATGGCGGCGCTAAGGTCATCGATTCCCCCTCGCAAGATCATCCATGGGGCACTCACTTACTCACTCACTCAAACTCGCACGCACGAACGCATATATATATATATTATATATATATATATATATATATATATATATATATATATATATATATATATATATTATATATATATATATATATATATATATATATATATATATATATATATATCTGATGTTTAATCCATATGGATTTCTTTATATATTTGCACAAGGGTCTTCTCTGTCGTGGGTCCCAAATATCTGGGGCCCTTCCTCAGTGCGGGGTTCGCATGGGCCTTATCGACGCCCCTGCTTCTCATTAGAACTTTAATATCATATTAAAAAATAGTGAGGGTTAGACACTAGAAATTTTGAACGAGCATAATACGTCCAATTATATATTATCAAATTCTCTAACCTTCAAAGTTCGGTTAAAATAAGCGGCAGAACATGGAAAGTAAAATTTTGCATTCTGGAACACGAACGCATATTCCAAGGCACAATCGGTTTATATTATGGCACGTTGTGTCATAGATTAAGATCGTTGGCCTTCCGAGGTCCTCTTTAACGGTTTATATTTTTAAAACTGATTTTGCTCAGGTCGAAGAAGGATAGGGACTCGAGATTCAAAATGCCCTACCCCGACATACTATTTTTTTTTTTTTTTTTAAAGGATTTTCAAGTGTACAACTGGTGCCGTGTAAGCTAAACTTTAAATATCACTTCAATCGCTTATGCAAATAGATTTCGTCATGCTGGAACAGAATAGAATATGAACATCCCAGGACTCTACGAGCTTCCATTCAGGAGATATGGCCCCTCAAAAAAAAAATGTTTCGTCATAATTTTTAGATTCTGTGTTTTATGACAAATTCAAAATTATGAGAGATACAGTACAAATATTCGTGTCTTTCAGGACTTGGAAGCCGCCGTCGATCGTTCCTCTATCTGCTAACGGTTGAGGACATATGGGCCCCCAAAGTTGGCAATTTTCTTTTTATGCTCAAAGTACGACAAACCACCTTGGTATTTATGTCGGCCTTTAATATTGAAAACAGTAATATATAGAAGAACCGGGATTAAAGATTTGGAATCAAGGGTCCCAAAACCTTAAACTTGCAAAAAATCAAAGCCGATCTATCCATTGATAAGTTATAAGAATTTAAAAACTTACACATACTTTGATCGGAAAATCTCAAAAGTTAAACCTAAAATGGTTTCACAGGCTTTCACCTGTTAAAACTCAAGAGACCCGACCCATACTTAACTGAAACCGAAATTATCTTATGGAATTAAATTTTTCTGGCGTGCCATATGAGGGTCGACTTCTGTAGGAATTGAAAATTTATCTCAATTTTTGTTAATAATTTTTTAGCATTTTCAGGTAGGTAAGGAGGTAGAATTTACAATTGATCACCTACCTCCCAGAAAATGAAAAAATCAACTTTTCGATTTTATAAACAAGTTTTTTTAAAAATCTGAAAAACTTTAAGTACATTTTACGATATATTGGAGATCATTTTCGAAGGGAAAAATTTCTTATATGGTAAAACCCATCATGGGCTACCTTTTTTACCTCTTGTCACTTCTCACTATCTGAAACGGTTTAGGCAGATATTAACGTTTTAAAAATTATTTGGCTTTACTTCTAGCAATCGCGGTAGAGAGTTGCCCCTTGAAATGTACTTTTTCAAAGCCACGGCCCAGGGCGATGACGTTGGAGAGCGACTTTCTTAAGGACCTTGGTCTTAAAAACTTCGATTTTAGAGAATTTTTTTTTTCCAATTTTTTATGAGTCAGCTCTGCACATGAAGGATCGGATACGGATGAGGTAGCGGAAGGAGCAAACGATGCGGGATTTAAACGTTTAATAGACACCATGCCTGGCTTGACTTAGGAAGTTGAAGTTTAAAGCAAAAGTCAAAACGCACGATAACTAAAAAAGAACCAGTATAAGGTGCCTCTAAAGCTTTTTGAATACGACCGACCAGGACATACACATAGGTACATGTTTTCAAGGCGTCCGGAATATACGAAGTGTCCTTGGACGGATGTAAAAGCAAAAGCACCCAAAACTCGAGTTCTAGTTCTTCATGTGAGATATAAATCTCTTCATGAAGGTATCGAAATTCTGCTTGTTCTGAGGAGAGGAAGCAAAAAGGTCAGCAGGACGTAAAGGAGTTTTGCCAGTAACGGCCTGAAACGGGGAATACCCAGAGTCATTGGAAATACTAAGCAGGCTGAGAAGAACCATTAGCAGTGAAAGCAACGAAACATTCTTCATGCCAGTCAAAGCGGGTTTTAAGGTTCTATGGAAATGCTCCACAAGGCCATTTGACTTGAAGATAAGCAGAGGTTCGAAGCCAGTAAAAACCTATTAGATGAGAGAATTCTGAGAAGAACTCACTTTCAAAATGGGTACCTTTGTCTGTAATAATGTAAAGTGGCACCCCAAAACTGGAGATCCACTGTAGGAAAGCATAAGAAACATACTTTGCAGAAATGCCAGACATGAGAAAAGCCGACTTTGTATCGTTGCATCTTTGAAGTCTGGCATTGGTGACACTCCCTAACCCCATAGGCAGATGTCTTTATCCTGGTTGGGCAAAAATTAACATGCCTTAAAGAGTCTAAGGGAAGTTTTGACACCTGGATGAGACATACTATGAAGGTCGACAAAGAGATGTCCCCTGATGGAAGCAGGAACAAAAGGGCGTGGATAAGGCGTCGAAATGTCACACCACACTGAGATTGCCGGACAAAGAGAAAGACTTGTCTGTCTCTTAGAGGGGGGGGGGAGTTCTGGATGTGTCCTGAAGGCTAGCAAGTATAGGGGAGGTCCACAAGATCCAAAATAAGAGGAGAGACAGAGCAAGAGAGATCATCAGTTACAACGTTGTCGGAGCCTTTTATGTGAATAAGTGAGGAAATATACTCTGTCAGGAAGGACAAATGACGCTGCTGACGATCACTCTTAGCTGGAGTCCAGCTATGAAACGAGGAAACTAAAGGTTTATGGTATATACACAGGATGACGTCACAACCCTCAAGGAAAGGTTTAAAAGTGCAGCACAGATAAAATAGGCGGCAAGAAGTTCGTGATCGAAAGCAGAATATTTGCGCTGAGGTTCAGTAAGTTGTTTAAACTGAAGATCTCGATAGGTACCGGAGTGCCGTCCACAATCTGATGCAGGGCAGCTCCTATTGCAAACGACGATGAGTCAGTGACCAGCTGGAGGCTCGTCACATAAGCCTGGGCAAAGGGGGGGGCAGAAGAGGACGATATAGCGCCCTTAATGTCCCTAAAAGTAAGAAGAGCTTCGTCAGTCCAAGGAACAGAAGATTTGGTAGGACAGGAATTAATAAAGTCTGTGAGCAAAGTTGGTGATAAGTAGGTGATAAAATCTGACCATACCCAAAAACTGACGAAGGGAAGAATAATCTGCAGGGCGGAGATATGAAGAGATTTGTCTGCTTAGTAGCAGGAGTAAAAAAAACCTGCCGAAGAAACGTTAAATCCAACAAAATCCAAGGAAAACTGAAAGAGAAGGAACTTGTCAATAGACAGCTGTAATGAATGGTCATGAAGAAGATGGAAGACCTGACGAAGGTGGGAAGCGTGTTCCTCTTCCGAAGAGAAAATAAGGCTAACCATATAAACAAATACGAAAGGGATATCACGAATGATAGAATCCATGTAACGCTGAAAGGTAGCCCCAGCGTTACTAAGAGCAAAAGGCATAAAAAGAAATTCGAAAAGGTCAAACTGAGTGATGACGTTGGTCTTTTCAACGTCATTTGGATGTATAGGGATTTGGTGATAGACCCTCAGAAGATCCACTTTACTAAAGATGGATATACCATGCAGTTTTGCAGATATGCTGTGAATCAGGGGTAAAGGATAGCAGTCCGGCCTAGTCACTGCATTAAGGGCTCTAAAATCTCCACATGGTCTCAACTGACTTTTTCCTATCTTAGGAATGAGATGAAGGGGAGAAGCTCAAGAGGATTTAGAGGGATGGATGATGCTAGCTTTCAAAAGAATGGAGAATTCATGTTTTGTGCCAGTTCATGTTTTTGCTCTGCAAGGCATCTCATACTGGCAAAAACAGAGGTGGCACCCCCAGTTTCCAGTTCATGAAACACCCGGGAGGAAGAGCCAGAACTGTAAAGAGGAAACTTGCTTAACAATTGGTCTACCACAGAAGAAGAAACAAAGGTTGGGAAAAGAACTGGAGGAAACTTCACAAGAAACATGAACCTGGCTAAAAATCAGTAAAAACCAGGGTTTGCCTGCCAGGGTGAAAATGACAAATTATACTCAAGGGGATAGTCCAATTTAAAAAAAAAATTTAATTTTCAGCCGATTCTCCTGAAATTTTCAGTGTATATAGCTTTTTCCTGGTGAAAAAGGTCCATTTTTAGCGTTTTTCTGAGCCTATAACTTTTTTTTTTTTTTTTTTTTTTTTTTGGGGGGGGGGGGAATTTGCCCCTTTTTCAAATTAATGGTGGAGCCAAACCACTTTTTGGAATGACCTGAAATTTGGACTATATATTCAGAATCACCTCTGCTCTGTGAGACTCTCTACCATCACTTTTCCTCCTGTATTTAATCTTCCACTCTTCAAGGCTTCCGTCTGTGCCCACCTAAGGGATGTGCGTTAGGTCGTGTGTTTGAGTGAGTTTTTTTCATTTTGTGTGTGCCCCCTCCTTGAAAAGGGCTATGCCCGTGAGTGGCGGCGTTCTGTAAAAAAAAAAAAAAATATGTAAATATGAAAAAATTATATAAATATTATGAAACTGACGAAAAGTAAAGGGAAAAAAAATATATATATATATATATATATATATATATATATATATATATATATATATATATATATATATATATAATATATATATATATATATATATATATAATAATTTCTTCTTGAACTAATGATATGAAGCTCAAAAAAAAATAAAAAATTTGTAATTTAAGCTGAAACTCTAAATGAACAGTAAATAAACCAAAAAAAAAAATAAAGACACTATGTAGCTAAAAAAAATAAATTTAATTACGATTCATCAAATTAAAGGAGTAAAGGTGAATCTTGATTTCTGATTGGATGAAAATGTAGTCAGCATTTGTAATACCCAGGGTCACCAAAATGAAGGATGGTAGTATATAATGGAATAATAATAAAAGGAACAATATATAATTACTTTACCTTCAATATTTTGCTTAACTTCAAAACAGAGAAAATAAATGAAGCGTTTTTTTTTATAAAAAGGATTCGCAATAATTGAATTTATAATAAAGTGGGACAAAGAATCTACAATTTCTCTAAATGGAACGAAAAAGGAATGACACCAAGCCAGAAAAGAGACGCTAGTTCTCGCCACACAATGTTCAAAATAAATTAAAAATGCAGCACTTGAAATTATTATTTTTACGACACACGAATATTAGCCTTTGAATGATATGATTGCTTCAAAGAAGAATTCAGTAACTTAACTATTTTCGGCTTTCAAAATGCGTAAGATAAAACTCAATTATGATTCACAAAGGCAAAACCAATGGAACTGATTCACCAAAGTACTGGTACTCTTAAAGCCATTATTATATGAGGCTTATTAGAATTCTACTTTTATTTTTTTTATTTTTCTTTTTTGCAAGTTCTTTTACTGTATCATTTGTTTTGATTTCCTGTTTGCGACACTTCACATTAAGAGTGAGTGCCTCCCTAATAGGCATTAATTTAGCTTTTTTTTTTTTATAGGTAGGATTCATGCACATGAATCAATGTAATTATAGGGTTTCAACCACAGGATTAGGTTGAAATGAAAAATAATAATTTCTTTCATTCATTGGAAATCCTCTCCAAGCCTTAGTTTATTGGTTTTGAGACCCCCTGGACACAGTTTAGTCTTTTTTTTTTTTTTATCCCATTTTTTGCAGATACTCTGGGGAAATTTTTCTCTGCCCTTTTTTTTTAGCTACTCCTTTTTTAACCTCCCAAGGGAGTACAGGTTACGGAACTAGTCTCATTCTATTCCATCTTAAAATAAATTTTCTATTGGTGACATTGGTGGTGGCAA
>SEYY01000681.1:5000-7500 GCA_009176605.1 Armadillidium nasatum
TTTTCAATTCAAGCAGGTTTATAAGGAAATATTCAATAGTGTTACGGGTTCTCCAATTATACATATATATATATTATATATATATATATTATATATATATATATATATATATAATATATATATATATATATATATATATCTAATTATATATTAAATTATTTATTCATTTTTATTTCTTTTATTTTATTTTTAATACAGAAACTACAGTATTCTCCTAATATTCTATTCTTCTTGAATGTTCTTGAGAGAGACCTGAAGTGTGGGAATTCATGAAAGTGTTGGAGGATACGATCAAAGAGGTATCGTATGAGTCTTCATAAGAGGTTCTGAGGAGAAGATCTAGATTCTAGGAAAAGGTATTACCAGAGTGTTCAGAACTTTTCCTCGTGAAACCTGAAATACCAAATATTGCAAACGCTTAACGAAGAGAAAAGATTGAACTACCCTGTATCTTGGTCTTACAACAATACTCAAAAATGGGGTGCTGAATAGAGTCTCAAAATAAACCCTTCCCCTAAATTTCATTAAGACCCACACAAAACACGAAAAAAATAACATTCTGAAAACCACAAAACTCTATCATAAAAATAAAATTCTATATTCTCCCTATACCCCAACCCCTAACCCCTATTCCACCCCACCGATATATCATTGATTTAGGTCAGGAAGTTTAACAATTCATTTATTACGTGATACATCAATAATACATAGAAAAAAATCGTAAAACTATCACAGGTTAATTTTCATATTATATATATTAAATAATAATATATATATATATATATATATATTATATATATATAATATATAATATATATAATTATATATATATATAATTATATATATATATTGTAAGTATAGACGTTGTGGGGGGGGTCCCAAAACCTCGTGAATAGTATAAAAAAAAAGGCATGGACCACAAAAAATGAGAACTCCTTTCGTAGCTGAGTACAGACGTGACTTTAAGTACTTCAGGTTAAATTCGAAGGAAAACAAAATATGAAGAAAGTCTTTGACTCTCAATAGAAGAGGGCGAAGCATATATAGAATTATAGCGAATATACGTAGTTAATCGTCAAAATAATCGGCAGAAAAAATTGATATTAATGATTGAGAAAAATATGCCGATTTTATTAATTAAAAAATTACTAATACCTATCATTATACTAATATTTTTAAATATATTTAAAGTATATATGGGAAAATCACCCTCACTCCACCAAATCCCCACACCTACATAAATAATATATATTATATTATATAGTATATATATATATATATATATAATATATATATATATATATTATAAATTATATATATATATATATATTATATATATATATATATATATTTATATTAATATATATATATATTTGGCTATCTTTCCAATTTCTTTACCATTATTATTTCTTTCCTCAAAAAAATGCAAGAAACTTTCTGCATAAAAATGAACCCCTCAACCCCATCCCCCTAAAAATGGTTTCCGGGGTGCGATGGGGGGTTGGGAGTGGGAGGTATTTGAAAACGTTGGAGGAAATAAGGAGGAAAACAAGACAGTATTTTTTCCACTAGGAAAGAGAGTTCCAAACTCTATTGTTTAAATAATTTTCCGGGAGGGGGGACAAGACCATATATATATATATATATATTATATATAATATTTATATATATATAATAATATATTATTATTATATATATATATTATTATATAATATATATATATATATATATATATATATATATAATATATATATTATATATGGGGGAGGGCATAGAATCCAGCTATGAAGACCACCACTAGAATTCGTGACCTCTTGGTGTAAGGGAAAAACATTGGGGTTCCAATGAAGTTATCCCAGAAGATTTCTGTGCTCAAAGCTTTTCAGTGCTAGTCCTTGGGTATTACACTCCCATGGATGGGGATTTGCCCTTCCAGCGGGTATAACATCTTCCATTGACCTCCAAATGTTTTTCCCCTACAACACTCAAGAAGGTCACGATTCTAGTGGTATAGGTTTACATAGCTGGATTCTATGCCCTTCCACCCAATATATATATATATATATATATATATATATATATATATATATATATATATAATATATAATATATATATATATATATATATATATATATATATATATATATTATATATATATATATATATATATATATATATATATATAATGTACTCGGTCTTGTCCCCCCCTCCCCCGGAAAATTATTTTAAAACAATAGAGTTTGGAACTCTCTTTCCTAGTGGAAAAAATACTGTCTTGTTTTCCTCCTTATTTCCTCCAACGTTTTCAAATACCTCCCACCCCCAACCCCCCCCCATCGCACCCTCGGAAACCATTTTTAGGGGGGATGGGGTTGAGGGGTTCATTTTTATGCAGAAAGTTTCTTGCATTTTTTTGAGGAAAGAAATAATAATGGTAAAGAAAGTTGGAAATCTTTAAATGGAGAGTAGCCAATATATATATATATATATAATATATTA
>SEYY01000681.1:15000-17500 GCA_009176605.1 Armadillidium nasatum
CTTATTTTTATTTTATTTTTTAATTTATTTTTCCTATTCATAGACTGGTTTTGATCAAGTTTTTTGCTTAAAAAAGAGACTATGAAATCCCAAGTCTATATACAGATTAAATTATGAGGTTTTTATTTCGAGGAAAAAAAAAAACACGATTATTTTTCTATTCATAGAATGAGATGTAGAAATTTTTTTCACAGAATCTACGCTAGGAACTGAAACGTCTCTTAGCGAATCAAACCGTCGTTCTACTGTTTGAGCAACAGTACCTACAGTTAACATAAATATAGCATAACGTATGTATTATCATATTATGTAGGTACTTTTTTGAGCAACAGTACTTACATTCAACATAAATATAGCATAACATGTATTATATTATGTAGGTACTGTTTTGAGCAACAGTACCTACATTTAACATAAATATAGCATAACGTATGTATTATCATATTATGTAGGTACTTTGTTGAGCAACAGTACCTACATTTAACATAAACATAGCAAAACGTATGTATTATCAAATTATGTAGGTGCTTTTTTGAGCAACAGTACCTACATTTAACATAAATATAGCATAACATGTATTATATTATGTAGGTATTTTTTTGAGCAACAGTACCTACATTTAACATACTTGTTAATTAATACCACAGAGGTGGGAAATGTTTTGAAAGTGATGGCACACCAAAAATCGACAAAGTTTCCCAAAATAATAATAATAATCGCTTTTTTATATATAACTTGAAAATTTTAAAATACCAAAAAAAAAAAAAAAAAAAAAATTCAAAAAAACAATGGCTTCAAACTTGCAGGTTACTCCTCACATTCTGCATTTCATATCACATATTATCTGACATTATTCGTTTTATGCTATGTTGTATTGTTACATTTTATTATTTCACGTTATACGTTATGCTATATTTCTCACAATTGCTATAAACATACGAGCTCACTCTTCAAAAAATTATCCACACTTAAACTACCAGTGTTTACTCTCACCAATGACTACTCACATTTTCAAAAGCGTAAATGAAATATCAAATGAACTCCTAACAAGTATAATAATGAATAACCAAAATGTATGAAGACCAAATCTGAGCAGCACAAACTCACATACACTAAGTGAAACAAAGTACACTATAACCAAATTTAGTAGATCTATGTCGTACAAAGGCATTGAACAATGGAATGAACTTGCAAAAAACATACAAGAATTAGCAACACTTCCCACATTTCGTAAACATGTCAAAAATCATATGCTTTCAAAATACTAAAGGTATCCATTAACCAGACTCACTTATTCCCAACTTTACCTAAACTTCTTAATTATTAAATTATTATTATTATTAATTATTATTATTATTATTATTATTATTTTATTATTATTTATTATTTATTATTATTATTATTATTATTTTTATTATATTATTTTTTTTTTTTTTTTTTTTTTTTTTTTTTTTTTTTTTTTTTTTTTTTTTTTTTTTTTTTTTTTTATTATTATTATTTTTATTATTATTATTATTATTTTTTGATATATTATTATTATTATTATTATTTATTATTATTATTATTATTATTATTATTATTATTATTATTATTATATATTTTATTATTATTTTTTTTTTTTTTTTTTTTTTTTTTTTTTTTTTTTTTTTTTTTTTTTTTTTTTTTTTTTTTTTTTTTTTTTTTTTTTTTTTTTTTTTTTTTTTTTTTTTTTTTTTTTTTTTTTTTTTTTTTTTTTTTTTTTTTTTTTTTTTTTTTTATTAAGTATGCAATTTTTCTTAGTTATAAACTTCATTTTAATAATGATTGATATTAATTTTGTATTTATTTTTTGGGCTCAAAGGACGAGTTCGTCCCCACAGGAAGTCCATTTCAGTGTTTGTATTAATACATATAAAGTATACGATTTTTGTTTGTATAATAATTTTTGTAACTGGAAAAATGAATAAAGATTAAAGATTAGTTAAAGATATTACATATTATACATTTTGTTATGCTGTGATTCATGTTACATATTTTTATTTCAATTTTATAAGTTTTATGCTATGCTATATTTCATGCTACACATTATTACATTTTATACGTTTTAGGCTATGATGTATTTTCTGTTATATATTTCATGTTGTTTTTTATTTTATGCGGTATTTCATGTTACATATTATTTAGCTATATACGTTTTAGGCTATGATGTATTTTCTGTTATATATTTCATGTTGTTTTTTATTTTATGCGGTATTTCATGTTACATATTATTTAGCTATATACGTTTTATGCTATGTTGTATTTTATGTTCCATCAAAAACCCAAATTTAAAAAGTTAGAATTAACTTAAAATAATAATAAAAAAAATTTAAATTGCAATAAATAACATAAATAAATAAATAAATACTAACACAAGCAAACATAACCCATTCTAGTAATTTATATTACGGTAAAATAGTGGAATAAAATATATAAAAACGGGTTAATTAAATTAATTTTAAATAATGTTAAGTTAGTAACA
>SEYY01000681.1:30000-35000 GCA_009176605.1 Armadillidium nasatum
GAGAGAGAGAGAGAGAGAGAGAGAGAGAGAGAGAGAGAGAGAGATGATTATTTACCATAAGTAACTATAAGTCAAGATACAGTAATAGTAATATTACTATTACTATTATTACTTCTACTACTATAAACTGTTCCTACAAGTACTACTACTATAACGATATTACAAGTACCACTGTCTGGTGCCAATTACACAATATTCCGAACCATAGTTCCTTTATGTATTAGTGAATAATGGATTCTTTGTGGTCGGTCACCTTTTGATCCTCAGAAAAAGCAGAGATTAAATGTTTAATTAACAGAACAACCAAATTAAAGTATACAATTAAAGAAAAAAAAATAAAAAAAGAAAGAAAAAAAATACTACAAAAATAAGATATAGTCTATAAGAAAAATTATCCCTTGGGATATCAAAGGGTCTTATAAAAGTCCCTCTCCAGTTGAGGATGGGGGTGGGGATAGTAAGGTTACTATAATCCCTATTGTGTAAACATTAATTTTATTTTTATCCAATAATAATAAAAAAAAATGATAAAGTTTCCCTCGAGATCTCGCCAATTCCGTAACTCAACACTTCGTTTTCTATAATACATAAATAATAGATTATGAAAATTTAAAAGGGTAACATTATTATCTTTATATATATATATATATATATATATATATATATATATATATATATATATATATATATATATATATATATATATATATATATATATATATATATATATATATATATATATATATATATATATATATATATATATATATATATATATATATATATATATATATTATTAGAAAATTCTTATATTTTAGATTTAATTAAATATTTTATATTAAATTAATGGATAAAATGATTTTAAAGTATCAAAATACGCCCTAAACTTAAGAAATCTTTTATAGAACGGCAACATTTACATTTTTTTATTCTCGTGTAAATACTCTTGAAGACGTTTAAGAACTTAGCTTTTTGCCGTTGCGAATGTAAGTCACTTTTACAATTATGTTTAAAACATTTTAACTAAAAAATACTCATCTTAGCCCAGAAGAGGTCGTCGAAAAGATGAGTACTTCCTCATTTAAATATTTAAATTACTAATAGCCACATGGTAGTTATATATACTTTAACCCTTAGGGTAGGAGACTTTGGAGCTTTGTAAGAGAAGTTAGGGCCCAACGTGACTTACTCAACCCTAATATCTTTGTTTTGCTAATTGAATTAAATTGACTTATTTTTGATTGCTTGGGTTGAGTTAGTGTATTAACTTGAATTGAATGTTTGACCTTGACTTACTGTTTAACTGGTCCCTGATTTTTTTTAGCAGAGTTTTGAGAGTTCTTGCCTGTTTGGGTTGGAAGTTGTGTTCCTGCTTGGCTAAAAAGTTACCTAATTTACTACTTTAAAATTTACTTATGAGCTTACACTAATAAGCCGAAAATTCAAGTATTAATTCTTGGAAAAAAGTAAACCCAGATTTATTTTAACAGTTTGCAAAATATTTTAAGTGGTGAGTTTATTTAATTTATTTTTATTAATTGTAGGTTAATGTAATAGAATTAGGTTTATTCTTGGCATAGCAGTAACATATCTGCATAAGCGTTTTAGGGGTTTCAGCGCCACAGAAATCCCAACAATATATATATATATATATATATATATATATATATATATATATATATATATATATATATATATATATATATATATATATATATATATATATATATTAATATATATATATATATATATATATATATATATATATATATAGGATGAGCGATACCAAAATTTTTACCGATACCGATACCTAAAATATGCCGATAATACTTGCCGATATACAAATACGATACCGATACCGATACCGATTTTTACTCTTATCCAAAAATTTGCCGATACCGATACAGTATCGGAAAATATGCCGATACTTGCCGATACCGATACCGATACTTCACATCCTAATATATATATATATATATATATATATATATATATATATATATATATATATATATATATATATATATATATATATATATATATATATATATATATATATATATATATATATATATATATGTAAAGATTAAGTAGATTTCTCCTCTTTCAATATATCTAAAGACTGATATATCGCAAAATCGATATATTAATATTTAGAAATATCGATAACCAATTAATTGTTATATAATTTAATATATGAAGTAATATAACAACTAAACTAACCTAACCAAACCTAACTTAGCTTAAATTAACCAGGACTTACTTAACCTAACCTTTATAATGTAACTAATAAGTAAAAAAAATTTAAAAAATTATTTCTTACATTGATTATTTTTAAGCGATATAACTATTGATAAATCAATATAGAAAAATCAAAAATCTGATTATATATAAAACTTAGCAAAAGCATCTGTTCAAAATTTGTTTCAAAAGTTCTGTAAAGCAGAATTTTTAAACTTAGCTAGGTCTACCCATGTGTAAATCTAACTTTAAAAGAAAGCTTTTGAAAAACAGCGATGCGCCTTGCTAGGAAAAATATTAACGAGGAATAATGATCCATTCCACTTTGCTCTTAATTTTTTGTGTGTGTGTGTGTGTGTGTGTGTGTGTGTGTGTGTGTGTGTGTGTGTGTGTGTGTGAATGTGTATGTGTGTAACCCTTTGAAATACTGGGGTAACTGGCATTATCTAATTAAATTTAGGTTTACAGAATAATATTGGTGTCCGAACCCTTCGTCCCACACCACCGAATACATATTAAATTCATGAAGCCCATAAACCCATGAAAAAAAACAGAAACCCAGAAACCCCAGAAAACCCAGAAAACCCCAAAAAACGTAAGAATCTTGAATAATATTTTTTACATAAACGTATTCATAATAATAATAATAATAATAATAATAATAATAATAATAATAATAATAATAATAATAATAATAATAATAATAATAATAATATAATAATAATAATAATAATAATAATAATAATAATTTTGGAATTTAGAGGTTACAAAGGGCTCTGCCCGTGAGCGGTGGTTAAAAAAAATAATATTACAATTATAAAATAGCTTTAGATTAGCTTTAGTTTTGATTAATCTTAAAGATTAGTTTTAAAAATCTTTTTCTTTTCTTTATCTTTATCCTCTTCCAGGAAGGGTCTTCACCCTGTCAGAGGGACCAATATCTTTATCTATCTGTTCTCGATAGCCCCTATCCTAAAAGGTTATAAAAGATCATGTTTCTAGACTCGTTGGTTTCTATAATTGTCCATGAGTTTTATTTAAACCCCCAGGTAGGGTGTTCACCCTTTCAGTGAGTCTAGCATCGTCCTCCTTCTAACCACTGAACATTATCTCCCAGGACCCAATAGTTGGGTGGACCATCACCTTTCTTTTTTTTATCAATCTACTCTAAAAAATACCTCTCCTATACAGAGATCTAAAGATCATGCTTTTCAGCTCGTTGATTTCAATGCTAGTACTTGAGTTTTCTTAAACTCTTAGATTAGGTTTATACCCTCTCAGTGGAATTAGCATTGTCTTGCTTCTAATCTCTGAATAGTTTCTCTCAGAGCTCTCCAGAAGACTATGGTTCTCGTAGCTTTGGTTCCCAATGACCGTTCACGAGTTTCTGCAAATTGTTTAATTAAATCAACAGGTTCCTATTAATGGATAACCAATTTTGCAGATTAAATGTTGTGACACTAATATATATATATAATATATATATATATATATATATATATATATATATATATATATATATATATATATATATATATATATATATATATATATATATATATATATATATATATATATATATATATATATATATTAGTAATTATTATTTATGAAAATTAAATATGAATCATTTTTCATTTTTAAAAAATGAATTTTTCCTTAATATTTTTTTTTTCATTTTTTTATACCCACTTTTATGTATGAGAATGCAAATAAAATGAACAAATCGTGCCCAGAGATAGAAGCGATAACGTGCGTGTGTGTATGTGTATGAGAACGTGCGTGTTTATGTTTATGTGTGTGTGTGTGTGTGTGTGTGTGTGTGTGTGTGTGCGTATGTGTGTGTGTCGGTGGGTCACCCCATCCAATCAGATCTCAAATAATATTTTACCCAGACTGACGAGCGGGTGAAAAATGGTACAAAAAATATTTATGGTGTATTAAATAAAATAAAGTCTTATATTCAACAGCCCTGAAAAAGTAATAATAATAATAAAAAATAATAAGCTTAATGCCATCTATAAATAAGACCCAATATTGTATATTTCTTTTACGTGGCTTATAATATTAATCTATTATACCCTTTAATATATATATAACCTTAACCAAAACTTTGCCTTAACCTTTATTCTTTGAAGAGTTTTTTAAGCTCATATATCGAGCCTTTCTTGACTTTTTTAACCCTTAATGTTGGCCAAGATAACCAATTAGGCATTCCTTCCCACAATTTCCCCCCACCCTTCCCTCCAGCTCTTTACCCCTTCCCCCCCACATCACGCATTCCCCCCATCATCTAATCACCCCCACCTCGTGTTTCATTAGGGAGAAGGAATAAATCAACAAGATTTTCATGATAGAAGAGGATGAAAAATTGGAAAGAAAGAAGAATAAGAAATAGTAATAATAATAATAATAATAATAATAATAATAATAATAATAATAATAATAATAATAATAATAATAATAATAATAATAATAATAATATAATTATTATTATTTTATAACTATAATTAACATTTATTATTATTATCATTATTATTATTATTATTATTATTTTATTATATATTATTAACATTATCATTACTTTTATATTATTATGATTTTAATTATTATTATTATTTATTATTAATTATATTATTATTATATTATTATTATTATTATTATTATTATTATTATTATTGATAGTACAACTATTTTTATTTTTTAAAATTGTTGGTATTATTAATAATTATTAGATTATTATTATTATTATCATTATT
>SEYY01000681.1:47500-50000 GCA_009176605.1 Armadillidium nasatum
ATAGGTAGGTAGGTAGATAATTAAGGTCTGCTAACTCTCTCGCAGATCAAATACATTAAACATCAGAGTTTCAAAGTTTGCTATAGGGGAATCGAACCCGGGCCCTATAGCAACAAAAGCATAGAGTTTTACCACTACGCTACTAGCGGTTTGAACGGCCAGTAGCGTAGTGGTAAAACTCTATGCTTTTGTGCTATAGGGCCCGGGTTCGATTCCCCTATAACAAACTTTGAACTCTGATGTTTAATATATATATATATATATATATATATATATATATATATATATATATATATATATATATATATATATATATATATATATATATATGCAAATGTTTTTTCGGTTCATTATTTGCAAAAGTATTGTTTTGAAAGTCTTTTGTCATATTATCTTTCTAACAAATGATTCAAAAAATGTTTGCTTAAACCCTCCTCTTCCACCCCCCTCCACCCCTTCACCACTCCACCCCTTTCCCCTGCCTTTATCTTCGTACCCCATGCCTTCATTTTCCTTTCTCTCCAATTCAAGACGTTATTTAACATTTCAAACAGTTTTTTCTCTTCCTATAAAGTCTCTAGAGAACTCTAGAACTGGAACAACAATTCTAGAACTCAATTCTAGAGAAATTTTGAAAAAAAATTCCAAACGCCAAACAAAATTCTATTATTAGGTTAAAAAATATTACTAATCTCAATTAACCTTTTTTCTTCACAATAATGTAAAGCTAATATGCATGGGTGTGTATGTGAGTATGTATGTGTGCGTACTTGTGAGTGTATATGAGTGTATGTGAGTGTGTGTGTGCGTACGTGTGAGTGTATATGAGTGTATGTGAGTGCGTGTGTGTGTGTGTGTGTGTGTGTGTGTGTGTGTTTAATTAATGGTTGGTCTTATCTCGTCTATTTGAATTGGTATATTTGCAGATGTTGTTTTTATACCCTTTTATTTGAAGTATAAACTCTTATTTCAGATATATATATATATATATATATATATATATATATATATATATATATATATATATATATATATATATATATATATATATATATATATATATATATATTATATATATATATATATATATATATATATATATATTTCAAAGAGGTGTTTTATTATTTATTATTATTATTATTATTATTATTATTATTATTATTATTATTATTATTATTATTATTATTATTATTATTATTATTATTATTATTATTATTGTGTCAAGTATGATGAGTTTGTTAAAAGAAATTTTTAGGCCTATTAAAAATCTATTTGCATTTAATTTATTTATTTATTTTATTTTTAAAAAAAAAATTTTTTTTATACTTTTTTTTCAATTTAAACATGTTCCCATTTCATAGTATCGCACCCCCCACTTCCAACCCCACATCCCCATCCTTACTTTTTAGGCCTATTTTTTTATCAGTTAAAAATCAAATTAAAAAATTTAATTCAAACAGGGTAGGCCTTCGAAATAGATACATTTTATTTTTTACTTCTAAAGGGACAAACGGAAGACACTTCACTATCACCCTGTATTTTGATAATAATTTTGAAGTTATTTTTTTGAAGTGGATTTTTTTTTTTTTTTTAAATTTTATTTGTAGCGTAGCGTCTAAATTTCATTTTCAATCAACGAATAGATTGATCAGTGGTTTTTTTCCGATATATATATATATATATATATATATATATATATATATATATATATATATATATATATATATATATATATATATATATATATATATATATATATTATATATATATAATATATATATATATATATTATTTAAATATATATATAATATATATTAGTTAAAAAAAAATAGAATATTTTTAAAACCTATCAAAAGATATTCTGAAAATAATAAATAAATAAATATAATAAAATAATAAACAAATATATAAAAAATAATTAAAACAAATAAATAAATTAATAAAAAAATAAGCAAATAATACAAATGCTTATTAAATTTTTTTTTTTTGACTGGAATTAAGAAAATATCTGTCGGATATATATATATATATATATATATATATATATATATATATATATATATATATATATATATATATATATATATATATATATATATATATATATATATATATATATATATATATATATATGTCTGAACAAGGTTCCAAGTGTTTTAATATAGTTGATTAAAACTTTCAGTAATATTTAGATTTATATTTAAATTATTATGGTTAGATAATAGGATGTTCGACCCACAAACCATGGAACACAATATTTGACCCATTGAAACCATGTAACATACAGAATGACCCACTAAAACAATTTAATACAATACTTGACCCATTGAAATCATGAAACATACAGAATGACCCATTGATACTGTTTGACCCACAAACCATGGATCACACTGAGTGACCAACTTAACGATGTAACACAGTATTTGACCCACTGAAATCATGTAACCTACAGAGTGACCCATTGAATCACGTAACACAGTACTTGACCCATTGAAACCAA
>SEYY01000681.1:85000-90000 GCA_009176605.1 Armadillidium nasatum
TAACCTGATCTAAAAACCAAATCAATAAACCAAATAAAAACCAATAACTAAACCTAACCTGAATTAAAAAACAAATCAATAACTAAACCTAACCTGATCTAAAAACCAAATCAATAACTAAACCTAACCTGATTTAAAAATCAAATCCTTTGATATATTCTAAAAGCAAATTTCTAATATAAACATAAATCTTCCTCATATACGAATGAAAGAAAAAAAAGAATAAAATTCAGTAGCAGAAACGAAAATTATAAAGTATATTTATTTTAGAAGAAGCTCATTTATCCATAGCCTCACTTAGCGGTTAACTAAATCATCGACGCTGAATAACCTCGGATGAAAGAAAACCACTCGCATGCTCTGTTAAATCCACAATTAGATGTTCTGTGGCTCTCCACTGATTGTATACGCAATTTGTTGTTAATTTCACAAATCTCCCGGTGTTAATTCCCCAAGGAAGGAGGGAAAACTGTCGATCTGGTATTTAAATGAAGAACCCCCTACCCCCCTACCCCCCTAGCCCACCCCGACACTTCTACAAGCTCCCAATTTCTTTTCCTCTGGGTCGAAGAGGGGGAAACTTTGAATATATGGAAAGAATAGAAAAAAAATATCGGGTGTACAGAGACGCGCCAAGATCGGGAAATCTTATTGCATTGAAAATAAAAAAAAAAATAAAAAAATAAAAAAAATGAAATGCAGATGGCGTGTACAACTATGTACGTTTTAATATACACACAACACGCACACACTCTTTCTCTCTCTCATACATACACACGCATATATATATATATATTATATATATATATATATATATATATATATATATATATATATATATTATATATATATTATATATATATATATATATATATATATATAATATATATATATATATATATATATATATATATATATATATATAAAAGAATTAGTGACCTTTCTTTTTTACCTCTATTGACCTCTAATAGGTCTTTAAATCAAGGGCTACCAATCATTAGAGAATAGTCAGACTCGTCACACTTAAACCCTAAGTCCTCTTAATTGCTTAATTTACCGTCAGAGGTGATTTTTACCACGTGTCTAATTGATATGTTGTAAATCATATCCTTTTAACCACTAAAAAGAGGGTGGAGAGTGGTCAGAAGGAGATAGTGAATAATAAAGAGAAAGGGAGATAGATAGATAGATAGATAGATAGATAGATAGATAGATAGATAGATAGATAGATAGATAGATAGATAGATAGATAGATAGATAGATAGATAGATAGATAGATAGATAGATAGATAGATAGATAGATAGATAGATAGATAGATAGATAAATAGATAGATAGATAGATAGATAGATACATAGATACATAGATAGATAGATAGATAGAGAGATAGGAAAATAGAGAATGGAAAAGAGAGAGAAAAGAGATAATGACGAAAGAAAATATAGTGAAAAAGAGAAAATTAAATAAAGGAAGAAAGGGGTAAGTCGATATAAAGAGAGACATAGAGAGAAAGTGAGAGAGAGAAATAAAGAAAAAGAGAGGGAAAGGGAAAGAAAGAGATAGACATGCAAAAAGAAAGAGAAAGAGAGAAAGTGAGAGAAAGATAGATGGCGAAAAGACGAAAGAGATAAAGAGATGTACAAAAAGAAAGAGATAAATAGAAAAAGTGAGAGATTGAGAGAAATAGAGAAAAAGAGGGAAAAAGAGATAAAGAGACAAACGAAAAAGAGAATGAGAGAGAAGAAAAAAGAGGAAAAGAGAGAAGAAAGAGAAAGAGGGAGAAAGAGAGCAAGGGGGAAAAGAAAAGAAAGAGAGCGAACGAGAAGAAAGAGAAAGAGAACGAGAGAGAAGACAGAGAAAGAGAGCGAGAGAGATGAAAGCAAGAGAGAAGAAAGAGCGAGAAAGAGAAAGAAAGAAAGAAAGAGAAAAAAACTCTCTCAATAATTGTCTTTAGAAAAGGAAGGCACTTGGAACAAGAGGCGTTTAGTGATAAATTGAAGTACAGAATGCCTTCTGCTTACTTCATAATGATTTCATATGTGTTAAAATATAACGTCTTTTAATATGTGTTTGTAACACATAATGTTATGTGGCAGTTCTTGCTTTTCACAAAGTTAGAAGATTTTATGTATGCAAAAAATTAATTATATATATTAAACTATATTAACTATTTAACTATGTATGTAACTATGTATATGTGTAAAGAATTCTTAACTGTAGTTATCCTATTTTGGTATGTATGTTATATATATATGGATGTCATATGTACACATATTTATGTGTAAATTGAACACTTTTTATCCACACACACATGAAAAGTGGGTTAATGGTAAATTCAATAAACTGGATAATAATAATTCCATACACTCAAACTCAAGCCCCAGATGATTACGGTGCAAAAGAATCAGTGACTGGGGCCCTGGGGGGTAGCAGGTGTGGAGGTGGCGATTAATCAGACTGGTGTTGTTTCCTGACGCCGGTGACGAGAGGAGGAATTAATGAATTAAGTGTCTGAAGGAGAGGCGCGTTTGATCACTCTCCAAGACCACAGAATTAGAATTCAGTCGAGAGGAATAAAATGCTGTAAGAAGGGGAAGCACATTTTTAATGGGCTTCTATGGAAGTATGTATGCATAGAAGTATGTATATATTTATGTGTATGCATTATCTATGTGAATGCGTGAATGTATGTGCATGCATGAATTTGTGTGTAATATATATATATTTATGCATGTATTATGTAGGCAAATGTGTATATGCATGTATGAATGAAAGTATGTATGTATGCATATAAATATGTATATATTTACGTGTATACATGAATGTATGTGCAGTGAATGTATTTATGTAGGAATTTAAATATTTATTCAAGTATTATGTAGGCAAATATCTATATGTATATATGCAAATAATTATGTATATATTTATGTGTGTGCATGAATGTATGTGCAATGTATGTATTTATGTAGTAATGTAAGAATTCATGTGTGCATTATGTAGGCAAATGTTTATATATATGTATGCATGAAAGTATGTATGTATGCATATAAGTATGTACATATTTATGTGCATGCATGAATGTATGCGTATTGTATGTATATATGTATGAATATAAGTATTTATGCAAGTATTATGTAGGCAAATATGTATATGTATATATATATATATATATATATATATATATATATATATATATATATATATATATAATATATATATATATATTATATAGTATATTATGTATATATTTATGTGCATGCATGAATGTATGTGCAATGTATGTATTTATGTATTAATGTAAGTATTTATACGAGCATTATGTAGGCAGATATGTATATGCATATAAGTATGTATATATTTATGTGTATGCATGAATGTATGTGTAATGTATGTATTTATGTAGGAATATAAGTATTTATGGAAGTATTATGTGGGCAAATATGTATATCTATGTAATGCATGAAAGTATGTATATATGTTTGAGTATGCATATATGTATGTATGAATGCAAATCTGTACGCACATTCATGTATGCATGAAAAAGCACAAGCACAAACATGCACACACATACACTATATATATATATATATATATATATATATATATATATATATATATATATATATATATATATATATATATATAATATATATATATATAATATATATATATATATATATATATATATATATATATATATATATATATATATATATATATATATATATATATATATATATAATTTTTATAAATAAAATAACAATTACAAAAGACGTATGTGGTCTAATTCGACTGATTTTACATCATCGTACGTTGTACACATACCCACACATATACACATACAAAAATACACACATACATACACACTCATTATACTTTCATTTTCATACTTTTGGTATATCAATTAGAAACGCCAATTTTCTATCTTGCTTCACGATAATACCCTGTCCTGGGGCACGTTGGCTCCAAATTGGCACTTTGGGCCAAACGCGTATGCGCGTGCCCTACATACACTCACACTCATGTATACATATATACACACACAAGCAAAATTACATAATTTCTCTAACAGGAACAACTTCACATATATATATATATATATATATATATATATATATATATATATATATATATATATATATATATATATATATATATATATATATATATATATATATATATATATATATATATATATATATATATATATATATATATATATATATATATATATATATATATATATATATATATATATATATATATATATATATATATATATATATATATATATATAAATATATATATATGAGAACGTATGTCTTAGGGTCAAAGGTCAGGAACGAAAGATAGAGAATCAGGATAGAGATTTAGAAATTCCACTCACTGTTATTAGAATCATTTCCCTGGGAACGATAAATCATTAAAGACGAAACTTCTCTTGCATAAGCATGAATAAACTACATGAAGTGTTTTTTGTTATAATAGAAATATTTATAACGGGTATATATATA
This sequence comes from Armadillidium nasatum, assembly GCA_009176605.1. Classification (NCBI taxonomy): domain Eukaryota; kingdom Metazoa; phylum Arthropoda; class Malacostraca; order Isopoda; family Armadillidiidae; genus Armadillidium; species Armadillidium nasatum. The sequence goes on from SEYY01000681.1 coordinate 89,514, forward strand.
TATATATATATATTATATATATATATATATATATATATATATATATATATATATATATATATATATATATATATATATATATATATATATATATATATATATATATATATATATATATATATAAAGAGATATGACGACCAATAAATAATAGGATGATAGAGAGGTATATAATATATTTAATTATTAGGTAGATAGTAAAATAGATATATAGATGAATATATTGATGGTTTGAGTTAATAATATATATATATATATATATATATATATATATATATATATTATATATATATATATATATTATATATATATATATATATATATATATATATATAAATAGTCAGATAGAGGTAGTTAAATAGACAGATAAAAAGAATAGATAGATAGATAGATAAATAAATATATAGATAGATAGGTAATATAAAATTCCTCAAACATATAAAAAAAATTGATTTAAGTATAAAACCTAAAGAAAATCTAACATATAAAT
>SEYY01000681.1:99906-102406 GCA_009176605.1 Armadillidium nasatum
GTGTAACATTTGTAACGGGATACCTTATTGGTGGAAGCAGGTGTTGACTTAGGAGAAGGGACAATATTATAAATGGGTTGTCGTAGTGTTGGAGGGCTTTAATACCTTTTTTTTTCTTTTTTCTTTTTTTAAAGTGAAGAGAGAGGGTGTCAGACTTCTACTAGTAATTATTACATTCTTTATTAGTAAATCGGAGTGTATATTCAGGAAATAGATGACGCTACTTCATCGTGGAAGGTTTTTATTTCTTTTTAAAGGTTGTTTTTTTTTTGTTTTTTTTTTAATAAAAAAAAAAGAAAATAAAAGAAAATTTGGTGTGAATATAAATATTTTATATAATTTCAGGATTTCAGGAAATAAAATAAAATAAATAAGAGAAGAGATAAATAAATAAAAGAAAGTGACAGACAAACCAACGATGGGAGAAGAATAAAATGTAACGCTAAAGAACTACATTTCAAATCTTGATTCCAAAACTATCCAAGCCAAATTATCCCCCTCTCACTTTCTCTCTCTCCCTTTTTCTCTCTCACTTTCCTTCTCTCCCTCACTTCCTCTCTGTCTCTCACTTTATCTCTCTCTCCATCTCTCTTTCTCTCTCTCTCTCGCTTTCTCTCTCCCCATCTCTCTTTCTCTCTCTCACTTTCCCTCTCTCTCTCATTTTCTCTCTCACTTCTCCTTTTTCACTTTTTCTCTCTTTCACTTTCCCTCTCTCTCCCTCTGCCTCTCTCTACTTTATGTCTCAGTCTCTTTCTCTTTTAAATTCACAAAAAAAAAAAAAAAAAAAAAAAAAAATATATATATATATATATATATATATATATATATATATATATATATATATATATATATATATATATATATATATATATATATATATATATATATATATATATATATATATATATATATATATATATATGCATTATAACTAAACTACTTATAACTTCCTCTCTCTTACCCAAATATCCCAATATTATGGGTATAGAAAAAACCAAACACAACGGACCCACTCCTACAACAAATACCATTGTCTACTCATCCACGATCCTCCTTTAGACCCATTCACTAGACGACCCATTGACCCAATAAAGAATCCTATATACATAAAAAAGTAATATATTGGTGAGATCGGCGGAGTTGAAAAGGTTCAATGGATGACGCACATCCACTTAGCAGTAAAAAACACGTGGCGTGTACACACACAAACACGTACAAACGTGTGCATTAATAACACATACATGTATATGCAAATCCATTCTTATTATATATATATATATATAATATATATATATATATATATATATATATATATATATATATATATTATATATATATATATATATATATATATATATATATATATATATATATAAAAAACAAAAATTTTACACAATAATAGAAAAATAACAAGAAAAGCAACAACAAGAGTGAAAAAGACAACATCAATAATAATTATAATAATAATATAATAATAATAATAAATAATAATAATAATAATAATAATAATAATAATAATAATAATAATAATAAAAACTAATAAAAATTGTAACGATAACAATAAAAATAATAACAAAAATTAAAAAAAAAAAAAAATAAAAATTATATAATAATATATATTATTATATATATATATATATATATATATATATATATATATATATATATATATATATATATATATATATATATATATATATATATATATATATATATATATATATATATATATATATATATATATAATAATAATAATAATAATAATAATAATAATAATAATAATAATAATAATAATAATAATAATAATAAGAAAAAAATTTATGAAATTAAATTAAGTACTTTGGTAAGAGTGAAATTTCTTAAATTTGAGTTACGAGAAATTTTGGAGTTGGAAATCCGAAAATAATTATTCTTAATAAAAAGTATTCAAAAATGTGAGGTAATCGCTTTTTTAAAATAATGATGAAAAAAAATGAAAAAGAGAAAATATAATAATAATAATAATAATAATAATAAAATAATAATAATAATAATAATAATAATAATAATAATAATAATAATAATAATAATAATAATAATAATAATAATAATAATAATAATAATAATAATAATAATAATAATAATAATAATAATAATAATAATAATAATAATAATAATAATAATAATAATAATATATTATTATTATTATTATTATTATTATATATTATTATTATTATTATTATTATTATTATTATCTCTTATTATTATTATTATCTATTTATTTATTTGGAAATTTTCTCTCTATTTATCTATCTATCTATCTATCTATCTATCTATCTATATATATATATATATATATATATATATATATATATATATATATATATATATATATATATATATATATATATATATATATATATATATATATATATATATATATATGACATGTGTGGGTGAATGCTTGAACCATTATCTATTGCGAAATTTTTCTCCAACGGAAAATCTGTCACTCAATCTA
>SEYY01000681.1:142406-144906 GCA_009176605.1 Armadillidium nasatum
CAACAAAATAAATAACAAATAGATAAATATTAATAAAAAAAACTTAAATTGTAACAAACCGAGAAATAATAAAAGAATTAGATAGAGAAACATTTGGAAGAACAATTTTGAGCAAAATAGATAGAGAAAAAGAAGCTACATCAACTTTCAAACCAACAATCCATCAATTTTAAGGATATTTATATATCATTTTCGTAGATTCTCATGCCAAGTTGCGCAATCGAGCAGAAACTGAATGAAGAAAAGGCTTCGTTTTAAATTTTAGACCATTAAAGACTAATTTGTTACAGTAGTTAAAAATTAAAGAGAGAGAGAGAGAGAGAGAGAGAGAGAGAGAGAGAGAGAGAGAGAGAGAGAGAGAGAGAGAGAGAGAGAGAGAGAGAGAGTAATATAGAAAAGGAGGTTGAAGGAGGGAAGTGAAAGAAAGAGTGAAGAAGGGAGGTAGGAAGGAGAGTGTGAGAAGGTGAGGGAGGGAGTGAGAGTATAAAAGGGAAGGAGAGAGAGAGATTAAGAAAAAGAAGTAGAAGCAGGGAAGTGAGAGAGAGAGGGAGGAAGGGAGAGAGGAAGAACAGTTCGAGAGGGTGAGGGAGGGAGTGAGAGTGTAAAAGAGAAGGAGAAAGAGACATAGAGAAAAAGTGGTAGAAAGAGGGAAGTGAGAGAAAGAGGGAGGAAGGGAAAGAGGAAGGAGAGGGTGAGGGAGAGAGTGAGAGTGCAAAAGAGAAGGGGGGAGAGAGAGAGAGAGAGAGAGAGAGAGAGAGAGAGAGAGAGAGAGAGAATACTGAAACAAAAAAGAAATGAAAATAATTCATGATTCTGATGCTGTGATTCTGATTTGAGATACTTAGAAGTTATTATTATTATTATTATTATTATTATTATTATTATTATTATTATTATTATTATTATTATTATTATTATTATTATTATTTGACAAATATCTTTAATCAGCCACTAAACTCAGACACAAACACCTCCTCTCTCACACACATCACACACACACACACACACACACACACACACACACACACACATATATATATATATATATATATATATATATATATATATATATATATATATATATATATATATATATATATATATATATATATATATATATATATATATATATATATATATATATATATATATATATATATATAGATATGTAGAGTTGATCAATACGTTATTTAAGTAAAGTAAGTTTTTCTCATGTTATTCATAAAGTTAAAAAATTTGGTGTCAGGGGTCACGTGGGTCGCGCAGGCGTAGCCATCTTTGGTGGACAGAATATGGTCTATAAATTGGGTATATTGACTCATAAATTAGTAATTACTTCAAATTATAGGAAAAGGCTTCGTTATTTTTAAGACTCTCTCTCTCTCTCTCTCTCTCTCTCTCTCTCTCTCTCTCTCTCTCTCTCTCTCTCTCTCTCTCTCTCTCTCTCTCTCCCTCTCTCTCTCCCTCTCTCTGATCTTTTCGGTCTACTTTCAATTTCATAATTTTCTTCATTTTTCGGTGTTTACACTTTTCTTGATTTTAAAGCAAGATATTCAGATTTTCAGTTCAAAATTATTTTATTTTCACTTATGGTTTGTTTTACTCTAAAGCCTCGCAAACGAGAAGTTATTGGATCGATATCAAATTTTGGTAGAGAGCTCCAACCCACCATCTGGTGAGGAAAAGTTTTTAGTGTTTGACATTTCGGAACTGGAAATTGAGTGGACTAGTTTGATGGTATTTCTTTGATTTCTGTCCACTGGTTAATGTCTCTCTGTGAGTGGAAAGAAAGCATAACAGAGGTGATATTCTCTGGCAGGAAGGAAATGTACGATTACATTTCTTTTATTTCTTATTTAATTAATATTTACAAGCCTTGGTATAACTCTCTCATATATATATCTATCTATCTATCTATCTATCTATCTATCTATCTATCTATCTATCTATCTATCTATCTATCTATCTATCTATCTATCTATCTATCTATCTATCTATCTATCTATCTATCTATCTATCTATCTCTCCCTATCTTTCACATTGACGCTACATTCAGGAATTATCTGCTTTTTAAAATTCAAGAAACATATGCAGATTTTATTTCATTCCAGATTTGTCAAATCTATTCTCTGCAGTGACTCTAAAAACTTCGTAGAAAACGTATAAAATTTCTGTTCTTCATCACATTCCTTATGACATTTTGCAAAAACTTTCAATTCAAACTCTTTGTCACATCTTCTTTCAACGGCATCACTACTATCTTATCTTCAATTAATGCAGAATGATTCATTTAGATTCTTGCCTCTAATTCAACCTTAAAAGATTACAGACCTATATATATCTCTTTCTCCGCCTCCTACAACTTATTCCCGCATAACGTTACAATTACTTCTAAAGCTCTGATTTCTATTCTCAGTTTGATTAATAATAAGATGGTTTTTGTCTTCAAGGTATCTCTCCTTCAGTCCTCAAAACTTTTCTATTTCCTTCCTGCTTTAAG
>SEYY01000681.1:149906-152406 GCA_009176605.1 Armadillidium nasatum
TGTAAATATTCGTATTTAGAGTTCAGACTAATTAAAATAAATAAAAAGAAAACATTTAATGAATCAACCAATCAAAATGCAAGTTACCAAAATAGCTACCTTCTGATTGGTCCTTTTGTTTAAGCATCGCACTATTAAATAATACCAAATTCGTAAGAGCAAAAAGAACAGTAATTTCTAAAAATTGAACTTCTCTTTGAATAACTTTATTATATATACTTAACAATTATAATTTTATTGTTGTAATTTATTTATAATATATAAATTCCTATTATAGGAATTTAAGATCTCTTAATTAATTTTAATAAAAAGGGAAAATGATAATGACATGAGCATGATAGTTTATATAGTTTTTATAGATTTAAAGTTATTAATATGAAATCACACTGATTTTGCCAAATAAAGATTTTGTTAATTGAAAATGAATAAAAACTTGATTTGGAATATGATTTTAAATAGTTTTAGTTACAAGTATCAAAATTTCTTTTTTCTTTTCGGTACTTATAAAATTTTATCTTTTATTGCTAAACAATTTGGTTCTTCTTCTTCTTCTTCTTCTTCTTCTTCTTCTTCTTCTTCTTCTTCTTCTTCTTCTTCTTATTATTATTATTCTTCTTCTTCTTCTTCTTCTTCTTCTTCTTCTTCTTCTTCTTCTTCTTCTTCTTCTTCTTCTTCTATTTATTATTATTATTCTTCTTCTTCTTTCTTCTTCTATTATTATTATTATTCTTCTTCTTCTTCTTCTTCTTCTTCTTCTTCTTCTTCTTCTTCTTCTTCTTCTTCTTCTTCTTCTTCTTCTTCTATTTTTTCTTCTTCTTCTTTCTTCTTCTTCTTTCTTCTTCTTCTTCTTCTTCTTCTTCTTCTTCTTCTTCTTCTTCTTCTTATTATTTATTATTATTCTTCTTCTTCTTCTTCTTATCTTCTTCTTATTATTATTATTATTATTATTATTATTATTATTATTATTATTATTATTATTATTATTATTATTATTATTATTATTATTATTATTATTATTTTCCTCATTTTTTTCCCTTCGTACTCTGTGTGAGAAAATCTTTTATGAGCTAATCCATTATCCTGTAGGATGAGCCAGACTGCCTGGGTCAGCAGGATGTAAAGCTAGGCACGCTGACCTTTAAGACCTTTCGTGCCCAAATCACACATTTAAGTTCTGGGCACGAGATATAACGATGATGATTGGTAATAGTTGCACCCTTTTTGGTATTCTTTGTAAAATTTTTACCTTTTTCGTTTTTGGTTTTATTCATATTCTGAACTTGTCAACATTCATTGTTAGTTTGATTGACCCTTTAATTGGAAAATTATATATATATATATATATATATATATATATATACTATATATATATATATATATATATATATATATATATATATATATATATATAATATATATATATATATATTATATATATATATAATATATATATATATATATATATATATATATATATATATATATATATATATATATATATATATATATATATATATATATATATATATATATATATATATATATATATATATATATATATATATATATATATATATATATATATATAATATATATATAATAATATATATATATAAAATAAATAATAAAAAAAAAAAAAAAAAAAAAAATATATATACATAATATATATATATATATATATATATATATATATATATTATATATATATATATATATATATATATATTATATATATATATATATATATATTGATGGCATACATTGTTACTTTTATTTTTTACTTTTATTGTATTTTCATTTTTCAACTTTTTAGTATTACTTTTAAGTAGTTACTTTTTTTCCTTTCATTTATTTTTTACTTTTCTTTTTCATACTTTTAATTACTTTTATATATTTAACTTTCAAGAGAATACTTTCATTTAACTACATTTAAAACATTATTCAATTTTTTTAACATTTTTAAAACATTTTTTAGCTACATTTCTCGAACTTTTTAATTATTATTTTCCTTCAGTTAATTTTCCTACTTTCTTTTCCAACTTTCATGGTATTATTTAATTAAAATTTACTTTTTTTTTACTTTCTCGTTTTTAACTTTTATCAGTATTACTTTTGTGAAATTAATTTGATTTCTTTTTTGTTTTACTTTAATTTTTGAACGTGATTTGCATCATTTTTTTTGTTGCTGGATTTTCTTCATCTAAATTCTACGTCAGTTTGAAGGAAAGTTTCTTTTTAAATTACTTTCAAAGAATAATGTAACACTAACTTTTAGTTACTTTTTTTTATACCTTAACAACGCAATATGTTGTTGTTCTTTTTTCTTCTTCTTCTTTTTCTTTCTTCTTCTTCTTTCTTCTTCTTCTTTCTTCTTTTTCTTCATCTTCTTCTTCTTCTTCTTCTTCTTCTTCTTTCTTCTTCTTCTTCTTCTTCTTCTTCTTCTTCTTCTTCTTCTTCTTCTTCTTTCTTTTTATTCTTCTTTCTTCTTCTTCTTCTTTAT
>SEYY01000681.1:159906-162406 GCA_009176605.1 Armadillidium nasatum
GAAATACTGAAGGCGCCTCAGAACACCCAAACCTCTTAGAAGCTTGTTTAGAAAGAAAGGCAATGTGATCTTTCCAATAAAGATCACGAGAAAAAGAAACACCAAGAATATTAAGAACAGATGAAGGTCTGAGTTGAGTATTTTCGAAGAATATATCATAGTTGTGTGGAAGATTGTGTCGAGTAGAGAAATGGAGGAATAGAGTTTTGGGTTGCATTGAAAACAACCATGTTCTCTCTGCCCCAATTTGAAATTCGAGATAGATCAGAGGTCAGCTGCTCCAAGTCTACTTTCCTTGCGTTTATTAACTGTCGTTGAGAGGGGCGCCTTTCAAATTGAAATGAGTAATAAAGGGTGGAGTCATCAGCATAGGAGTGGATAGGAGATGAAGTAACAGATAGAAGGTCATTAATGAAAAGCAGAAAAAGTGTTGGGAATAGAACAGATCCTTGAGGAACACCACTATTTAATAGATTTAAAGGAAGAACGATGGCTGTCTTCAACAGCTGCTATAGAACGATCGGAAAGGAAATCAGAGAGAAGGTCACAGAGAGAATGATAGATTTCGAAAGAGGGAAGTTTGGAAATCAAAACTTTGTGCCAGACTCTATCGAAAGCTTTCGATATGTCTAGCGCAACAGCAAAAGATTCACCGAAATGCCGAAGAGCGGAGGACCAAGAATCAGAGAGAAGGGAAAGAAGATCATTAGTAGAGCATTTCTTACAAAAACCATACTGTCGATCAGAGATAAGATTAGAAGAATTGAGATGTTTCCATATCTTCCTGTTAAGGATAGATTCGAAAACTTTAGAAAGAACGGAAGTTAAAGAAATTGGACGGTAGTTAGAGGGTTAAGATGGGTCTCCCTTCTTCGGCACAGGCTGAATGAGCACACGTTTCCAGCAAGAAGGGAAGGTTGAAGTAGAAAGACATAGACGAAATAGTTTATATATATATATATATATATATATATATATATATATATATATATATATATATATATATATATATATATATATATATATATATATATATATATATATATAAAAACTCATTCATATTACATTCATTGAAACAAACTGTACTTAGAAAGGTAAATAATTAAGTTCTGCTAACTGTCTCGCAGATCAGATACATTAAACATCATAGTTTAAAGCTTGCTATAGGGAACCGCCAGTAGCGTAGTGGTAAAACTCTATGCTTTTGTGCTATAGGGCCCGGGTTCGATTCTCCTATAGCAAGCTTTAAACTATGATGTTTAATAATACTTAGATAAAGAAAACCATAAATTAACCTTGTATACATACTTTTAAACCCTTAAATATATAAACATTCAAGTACACTTTGTAGATGAAGAATTTCCTCAGTACAACGTCACCGCTACCCCACACAAAACCCCCTTAATCGAAAGCACATGTTTGGGAATAAATCAAAACAAACTTACTTTAATTGTATGGACCACTGATTGTTGCGCCACTTATATACACAACAAACACCTGCATTCACAAATACACACACAAACTCATGTGCGTACACTCACAGCAAATATTATTATCATGATAAATAGCTTTAAAGAATCATAGCAAAAACTCCAGTGATAATAATAGTAATAATAATAATAATAATAATAATAATAATATCTTGCAAATGATTATTATTATTATTATTATTATTATTATTATTATTATTATTATTATTATTATTATATTATTATTATTATTATTATTATTATTATTATTATTATTATTATTATTATTATTATTATTATTAAATGCTCTATAAACTCACAAGACTGTTAGTGAGAGTATGTTTCTTTTGTGTGAGGGAACATGTTCTGAAACGATATGTGTTCGCATTCGCGTTCGTGTTCGTATTCGAGTTCGTATTCGCATTCTCGTTCGTGTTCGTTTTCGTGCTCGTGGTCACTGTCTCGTTCACGTTCACGTTCATGTTCGTTTTCAAGTACTAGTTCGAATATTAGCATTTTCGTCTTCGCTTTACGTCCGTGTTCGTGTTCGTGTTGGTGTTCGTGTTCGTATTCGTGTTCGTGTTCGTGTTCGTGTTCGTGTTCGTGTTCGCGTTCGTGTTCGCGATTGCGTGCACTTTATTCTTGTCCAGACTGACCTAACTTTACAACTCGTCAGCTAATAATAATTTTTGTAAAGTTTTTAGAAGACACTTTTAATATAAACAGTTTTTTAGCATTTTTTTTATTTTTCATGTCAATTTGATTCAGTATTTTAATGACGTTCGAACAAGGTCAATATTAGTGGTCGATTGTCCCTATCAAACATTTTTAAGTTCTTTGTCACATTGCCGGATAATAACCTGACAGTGTGGAAGAGAAACACTAAATAGTTTGATTGTTAAAAGTAAGTATACAAGTGTTCGATATTTCGTTGACTTCGTCTGCCTAACATGACAGTCACTAGCAATACAAAAAACATTAATGAAACAAGAAAAAAATTAATTAAAATACATTTTAAGTTTTAGTTTCAA
>SEYY01000682.1:0-24026 GCA_009176605.1 Armadillidium nasatum
ATTTACTATAGCCTCTTTTTTTTTTTTCAGTCCAGCGTTACAGTTTGAAGCAGCCTGGGCTCTTACAAATATTGCTTCTGGAACATCAGAACACACTCATAATATATATATAAATATATATATATATATATATATATATATATATATATATATATATATATATATATATATATATATATATATATATATATATATATTATATATATATATATATATATATATATATATATATATATATATATATATATATATATATATATATATATATATATATATATATATATATATATATATATATATATATATATATATATATATATATATATATATATATATATATATATATATATATATATATATATATATATATATATATATATATATATATATATATATATATATATATATATATATATATATATATATATATATATATATATATGAGGAGTAGGAGTGTGTGTGTCCCCTCCCCCCATTGCCTTTATTGGCCAAGTCAAGAGACCGGTCTTAATGTGATGAGATGTTATTTCCAAATTTCATTGATCAGAATCGTTGCTCTTTGATATTTTAAGATGCAAGTTTAATTTCTTTTAAAAACTAATTTGAGAGAATTTTCCGCATTACTTTAAAAAAAAAAAAAAAAAATATTAAAATGACTGTAAAGAATTAGAATTTTGGTGCTCCTTCAAAATTTCCTAAATATTTTGTTAAAGGCTTTTCCATTCAGTAAACTCTGCATACTGAAACTATGTTGCAGCCATACATTTGAATGGCCAACCTCTGAGGTGCTAGTGCAATTAGGTAACAAGATATCTTTTCATTATGCTTTTATTGGTACTTCAGTTAGTAATCTGCATTTACCACTTCATAGTTCATTGAATGTTAAATTTTTGTTTATTTGAAATATTTTTCAGTGCATTAGGAAATACTGTAATAAATTTTCAAGATAAAGTTGCAATTTATTTTTATCTAGTATTTATGGATAACTATTTATTAAACAAACATAAATTACCAAAGAGAAATATTACTTAAACCTTAAGAGCTTTTAATATTTTTTTTTTTTTTTTTTTTTTTTTTTTTCGTGACTTTCATATCGAGTTATAATCGTTTACCCACAGTATTTTGATTATTTTATGACGTCGTATTATAATTTTAAAAATGAGGAATAATATAAACCAGTAAATGACTTTCAACTCTTGTACATCGTACTGGAATTACTATGATAGAATTGAGCCAATGACTCGTCTAACAGAAACATGCACTTCCGCGATAGTTTGTAGCGTTATAGAATAGTTTCAAGAAATGCGCTGCTGTCGAACCGTTATTTTACTGATCCATCAAGGAATGGCCTTAACCAAAACTTTAAATATGGGCTTATTAATATTGTAAATTTTTTTTTACTATAACTTTCAAAATTATTTATCTTGAATGCTATTCAAACTGCAGAAGCGCTATATATATATATATATATATATATATATATATATATATATATATATATATATATATATATATATATATATATATATATATATATATATATATATATATTATATATATATATATATATATATATATATATATATATATATATATATATATATATATATATATATATATATAAATACGGGTAAGAAGTGTTGTGGATGAAAAATGGTGGGGGAGAGGTGAGATGAATTGCAGATTGTGGGTTAGTTTAGTAAAGTATCTAGGGAGGGGGTTATTTTGGGAGAGAGGGATGGTAGTGAGGCATAGAAAAAGGGAAGCTTAGTAGAAAGTGTTGGAAGGTTTGAGGGATATTTGGAATAGAAGTTATAATGTTAGAGAGAGGTATACCATTCACCATGTATGGGAACGAAGTATTGAGATTGAATGTGAGGAAAAGATAGTTTTTGAAATGAAAGTTAAGGGCTGTTTGTGGCATTATTAGAAGGGATAGTTAGAAATACCAGAACAAAGAAAATGTGTGGTTGGAGAAAGAACTGAACAGAGTATGCTGAGATGGTCATGTTTGTAGAAAGAATGGTAAAAAAATGTTTATCAGAAATGAAAGTGTGAGATATAGGAAGAGACAGAAAGGAGGTTGGATGAGTGTTGTCAGATGTCAAGGATTTGAGGAATGACCTGGGAAGAATGTGAGAGACTTACGGAGGATAATTAATGGAAAGAATTGGTGAGGGTGAGCGTGGGAATTGAATGGGGCTTGCAATAGACACCACCTCATGATTAGTTGGAAAGGTTGAATATATATATATATATATATATATATATATATATATATATATATATATATATATATATATATATATATATATATATATATATATATATATATATATATATATATATATATATATATATATATATATATATATATATACTAAGAAAAAAAAAAACTTTTCAGCTGCTGGAGGTGTTGGTCCTTTCATTCGACTACTAGAATCTTCTCACGTAAATGTTGCCGAGCAAGCAGTTTGGGCTTTAGGTAATATTGCTGGAGATGGAGCTCCACTCAGAGATTTTGTATTAAGTGCTGGAATTTTACAACCTTTATTGAAACTCATAAGACCAGACACAGAGGTATATGACTATGTAACATTAAAATTTCAATATTAATTTTTATCCTTATGGAATGCTTACGCAAATTTTTTTTTACAGTGTTCATTTTTACGAAATGTCACATGGACTCTCAGTAATTTGTGCCGGAATAAAAATCCATCTCCTCCATTTGAAGTTATCAAGCATTGTCTTCCTGCAATCTCGAGGTTAATTCGGCATCCTGATAAGGAAGTGAGAGGTAGGAATTGATATGAAATTTTAATGCGCTATATTATATGCAATTTAAGCATGTTTTATTTCCCCTATAGTGTAATGCATTAAATTTGTGTTGAAATTTTTTACACTTATATTTGATTTGTTTTTGTAGTTTTCATTGCAAGATTCACTAATTGTTTTTGCATACCTATTTGATTTAATTAATTTTGTTAGCTGACGCTTGTTGGGCATTATCTTATTTGACCGACGGACCAAATGAAAATATCCAAGAGGTAGTCGATACTGGAGTTGTTCCTTACTTAGTTCAGTTATTAAATACAGATGATTTAACTGTTGTTACACCAGCTTTGAGAGCTATAGGAAATATTGTTACAGGAAATGATATTCAGGTGATGCCCTCAAATGTTTTTAGCAAATTTTTTTTTTTTTACTAACCATTCTATTTTAATTGAAGCGCTTTATTTTTAAATTTTATATATATATATATATATATATATATATATATATATATATATATATATATATATATATATATATATATATATATATATATATATATATATATATATATATATATATATATATATATATATATATATATATTATATTTTATTATATATATATATTATTTATATATATATATATATATATATATATATATTTTTTTAGACCGATGAAGTAATTAATGCTGGGGCTTTGTCCATCCTTCCAAAATTATTACAACATCAGAAAGTCAATATTATGAAAGAAGCAGCATGGGCTGTCTCTAACGTAACTGCCGGCAATAAGGAACAAATTCAAGCAGTTATCAACGCTGATATAATAAAACATTTGATAAGTGTTATCATCAAGGTAAGAATAAATGAATGTGCCTTATGTGTGATTAGATATTTTCAATTGAGATGCTTTGATTCCATTGTTACAAATTTTCTAAAACTCTAATCTTTAACTCACTTTTGTCAACTATTATAACTGAATTAATATGGTACAGGATTGATGCGTTAATCAGACTGATATTTTATAGGGCTTTGGAGAGGGTATCTTAAAACATTCGACAAAGATTTATAAAAAAAAGACAGGGTGTTGCCTACATCCATGTCAAGTAACATGTTCCACCCTTTGTTTTTTTTTAACAGTTTTCTTACACTTTTGTCACTAGTCATTTACCCCATTCAGGTTTTGAAAGACTAGTGAAAGTAAATGCCACTTTTTTTTCTTGTTTGATAAGGCGTTTTTAAACTTTTTTTGAGCATTGCTATAGTAACTATTGGAGTGAAAGACTTTGAAAGTAACTCGTTTACTGTAGTAAATTTTAGGGAGAAAGTGATGCAAATGTTTTTCAGAATTGATGATCAGTCTTAGCAATTTACTAAAAGTAGAGGAACTTAAAATTTTCCATAGTTTTTACTATCTATTGTACATTTGTGACTTTTTTTTTTTTATCAGAATTTGTAAAATAAAAATAATCAAATTTGCCACTTCAGAAGGCTTTATAACTTAAATTCAGAATTAACTCAAAATTTTGTAATTAGATGCAAAGTTTCCAGAAAAATGAATGTGTCTATACATTTTCTCCTACTTTGACGAAAACAACACTAAAAGTTAACCGAATTCTCCATAGTCTAATAATGAAATTCACTAAAACCATGGTATCCGTGAGAGAAAAGTTGACCAAGGTTCTTTGATTTTTCACACCAGAGCTTTTCTTAATGTCTATTTTTTATTTCCAAGTACGGAAATTACGAATTTAATTTGCATTTACCAAAAAAAAAAAAAATTTTTTTTCCCCCCCTCCAGGGCGACCTTAAATCTCAAAGAGAAGCTGCATGGGCAGTTACAAACTTCACTTCAGGTGGTACACCAGAACAAATTGTTTATTTAATCAAACAAGGTGTTTTAGAACCTTATTGCAGTTTACTTGATTCAAACGATACTAAGATGGTAATGGTTGTCCTTGATGGTATATCAAACATTCTTGAGGTATGTATGAAAATATTGGAAATTTTTTAGTTGCGATATCACAGGCTTTTCGTGAGTTAACTTTTTTTTTTTTTTTTTTTTTTTAATTTTTAGACTGCCGAAAAAATCCATGAACTTGATCGCATGTGTCAGATGATTGAAGAATGTAAGGCTCTTGATAAGATTGAAGCACTACAAAATCACGAGAACAATGATGTATACAAAAGAGCTCTCGGAATCATAGAAAGGTTCTTTTCAGAGGAGGAAGATGAAGAAGTACCTTCTAGCAATGGGAATTTTGAATTCTCTGCCAATAATTCCCTTCCAGATGGAGGATTCTCTTTTTAAGTCTTTAAATTCGAATATCTTGTTTTATAATAAATTATATTTTCTGATGTTTAGCTTAGGGGCAGTATGAAATCGTTGAAATATAACTTATTCAGTCTGAATTTCAGGTGCCTTTGTAATAATTTCTTATAGAATATAACTGTAAAATCTAGTTGTTAACTAAAGATTTTTTGGCATTTGTCATTCAGTTATCCTGTCCAGTATAAATAATTTTATTAGATTTTAAGTGTATGGAAAAAGTTTGTATTTTATATTTGTATATTCATATATATTAAATAAATAAATTTTGCAAAATTCTTTAACGTTAAACCTACAGTATATTATCCTTTATTGCACACCTTAATTTGGTGATTTATTTATTTTATTATTATTAATATATATATATATATATATATATATATATATAATATATATATATATATATATATATATATATATATATATATATATATATATATAAATATATATATATATATATAAAATAGCAGATTATGATGTATATTTTTCATTTCAGTCCTTACCTTTAGTATGTCTTTTCTTGTTTTTTTTTCTTTTTAAACCAAAGAACTCATAAATGCAAACTGTTTATCATCAAAAGACGTTGCTTGCAAATACCCATCCGAATGGCCCCTATCAATTATAACAGGTACTTTATTTTTTACATATAGTTAATTTTAAAATTTTTCAAATATTTTAAGAAATAAAATGATTATAAGTTTAAATGCAGTTGACGAACTGAAATGTAATTGATGCAAATCAAGTAAAAATGATTACTTAAATTTAAAAATTGCATATTTATTTATATAAAGTTATTAATTGTTACTTCCATTTTTCAGGTTACTCGTGATCTTCAGTGAACTAACAAAATGGTATGTTAATAGTATTACATGTTAAATAGAATAAGTTGTTAAAAATTTATATCTAAGTCTATATTGCTGTAGGAAGGCTTTAATATATTTATTTTAGCTAGAATTAAGGTTATTGTATCATAAATGATCTCGATAGAAATATTCAAATTTTGTTAATTTACCATTTGTATTTAGAAATTAATCCAGTAGTTATTTTAATGATGATTTTTTTTGCACATGCGCGTCATTTGATGCTTTGCAGATTTTCATTTGACTTTCTTGAATGCATGTTCTATGTAGGCTTGAAAGGTCATTTGAAGAAAAGCGGGCGTTCGTGAAATTAATGTGCTTCTGAAAGATGCTTTTTATTTATTCATTTTTATTATTATTATTATTACGACATATTCTCATCTATATTCTCCCAAAATAGGAAACTTGGCAAGTAGTATACTTTGATTGTCTGAAATTGTGATAATCACCAAAGCTAAATCGGAAACTACAACAACTGCCTTTAGTATACAGGTTCTGAATTTCGATGAAATACCAGTTATTCAAGTTTGATAAACCAAGGTATGAAATACGCTATAACATAATTTGCTACTTTAAACTTATTTCTTATAAAATCATTTGTTGGAGTTTTCCTAAAAATAAAAAAAAATTTTTTTTTTTTTTTTTTTTAATATAAATTTTAATTAAAATAATTAAAACTATTTATAAATAAAATTAGTTCATGAATTCAATTTTACTAATGTTTTGATAAATGTAGAAATGCTGCTCATTTTTATTCAACTAAAGAGTTTTTACATTTTATTTCTTGTAATATGAAATCAAAGGATTATTAAAATGAAAAATACTAATTTATTTAATATTCAAAATTAAGCTTATGTAGTTATTTATTCAGCTGGTATGCCTTCCAGTTGAATTTTAATTTTAAAAATTATTTATTTGTATAAAGTTATTAATTGTTACTTCCATTTTTCAGGTTACTCGTGATCTTCAGTGAATTAATAAAAAGGTATGTTAATAGTATTACATGTTTAATAGAATATTAAGTTGTTAAAAATGTATATTTAAGTCTGATATTTTTGCCTAATATTGCCTTAGAAATGCTAAAAATGCATTTATTTTAGCTAGAATTAAAGTAATTGTATTATAAATGATCTCTATAGAAATATTCAAATTTTGTTAATTTACCATTTGTAGTTAGATATTTATCCAGTAGTTATTTTAATGATGAGTTTTTTGCACATGCGCGTCATTTGATGCTTTGCAGATTTTCATTTGACTTTCATGAATGCATGTTCTATGTAGGCTTGAAAGGTCATTTGAAGAAAAGCGGGCGTTCGTGAAATTAATGTGCTTCTGAAAGATGCTTATTTATTTATTCATTTTTATTATTATTATTACGACATATTCTAATCTATATTATCCCAAAATAGGAAGTCAATTTGAATTTAGAGGAGCACACGACTTAAAATTCTTCAGACTTTAAAGGTGAGAAATAATTAATAAAATAGTAAATAAATTTTCATTCGCAAATTTTCATGGAATTTGTTATATGATTATTTTACAAAAGCAGTTGACGAACTGATTGTATGTGATGTAAACTTTTTTTTATGATAAATTGAAATATTTATTCTGTATTTAAACTAAAGTTGTATTTTTTTATTTAATTTTTTTTTTTTTTTTTTTTTTTTTTTTTTACTTTTCAGAAATTGATTGTGGCAGGAACACTGAACACATTGAGCATTTCATATATTCTTGCCTATGAATGATTTATTAGAAATAGACATTTTATTTGATTCATATTTTAAGTTTGTTGTAAAATTTTATTAAGTGATTACCTATCAAACATAATTGCAGAATTTAAAGTATTGACGCCACACTTTTGATGTATAAATATATCTTGTGTATTAGATTTTTGAATAAAGTTTTAAAATTTTTTTGTTAAATACCACTAGGTTAGTCAACTCATTAAATCAGTTGAAAGTATTTACAAAATGGTAAACCATTTTATAATTAACGTAAATTAGTTACGGTTCATTATAAACAGTGAATAAGTTAAGGTGCGTTTCTCAAAGTATTTAGTGTTTTTGATAAAAATTAAAGAAATTACCTACTCAAATAAATTCGTAAAAATAGAAATGTTAAATGTTTAACAAATTCAATTATTAGCCAGTTGATTGTTTTTAGCAAGCGTACCTTTTTTCTTTCTCTGGTTGAACTGAAGGAAATTGTTTTAAAATTTTATTAAAAGTTAATTTTATAGATGCACTTGATTTGCAATATGTTTAAATTTAAATTATTTTCGAATTTCTACAGTTAAAAAGTATAGTGTATAACCGGGTTTGCCACAAGACCCAAGGTAAATTCCTTATGGCCCCAAACGAAGCCTGATGTTACCAGTCACATTTGTTGGTATCATAGGAGGGAACCTATTCTATTTGTATTATCATAGGACCTTGCTAAAATATTTATTTGGTTACTATATCAGATATTCACCTCTGATAGACCGTCTTCATGTACCACAACGTTGACTCCAAATACAAATTGCATCTTTCTTTACTCAACTTACCTGCCTCTAGAAAAAAAAAAAATCAATCTGTATTACTCACATTTTTACTCAAATCATCCTCGGCCACTTTCCTAATTAAATGCATACGCACACGGATAACTAAACTTTCCTAATTAATCTATAATCATCCAGTGATGGAACCTATGTGGAACGTCAGTCCAGACAAATGGAAATTACCATTGCTCTCAACAGCAATGCAAACACGTATTTAACAAAACACCAAAGCTTTTCTGTCAGCTAGGTGCCCACTCATCTCCCGCCTGCCTTTGTAAATTGCTTGGTCATCTCCGGTTTATAGATTAACTTTCAATTTAGTTCACTTTGACATCTTTTATTTACACACGAAAGTTTTTTTTTCAAATTTTTATTGTGCCCAGACCTAGTAAAACTGCCTTGCTATCTCCACATCATTTCCTTTCTCACCATTTTTTTTAATATACTATTCTAATTAGTCATTTCCACTTTTCTTAAACTTTAGTTTTACAAAATATATGAAAAAATAGTTTTTAATTTTTAGATCAATCATATTTCAAAAATTGAATAAATCGGCATTGTATCTTAAATAAATATCCTTAAAAAAGGAGTTTTATTTTTTAAGCATCATTGATGATTCATTCCGAAAAGTGTTTTTTTTTATAATATAAATTTTTTTGCAAGATCCAAGTATCTTTCATTTGTAAAGACTAGCAAAATTTCGGGAAATTACGCCAAAATAAGTTTTGCTACAAAAAATATTTATTCGTGTAATGTTCCCATTCTTCGCCTAACTCGAAGTATTACTATCTCGAGAGATCGGCATGATTTAGTAGTAAGTGGCTGTCAATTCTGTAATTAACGTTTTTGTCCCCCCCCAAATTTTTATTTTTTTTTCATTTAGATATTCGAGTTTAAGATACCGAAGGATAATCATCATTGCAAAGGTTTTAACCGAAATATTTAAAATTGCTTCAAAGTGTATTTTTCGCAGTTTGGTAAGTTAGTCACCGAATGTTTTCACTAATATTTGCAATTTCTGTTATTTCATTTTATTAAAATACGCAAATTTCGGCCAAAAGTTTTGTAGTTAGGAGTATGGTTAAATATTTGTAGTTTTGTGAAATGCTTTCTAAAACGGGGTCATTTATAGAACTCATTATTTTTGCTATTTAATAATAATATACTTTATCCAGAGAACCATCGTGCATCTATGTTATTCTATTTCATTAATAATATCTACTCACAGAACTTAGGCTTCTGCATCAGCTGATCGATTGTCTTTATATGAAGAAAAATAGTTTATTTTTTATTTTTTTGAAAATGTGCTAAATTTCGTAAGGACGGCTTAAATTTAAAAAAAAGAATTAAAACTACTCTAGCTACAGCGAGAAAATTTCATAATTTTAGACTGAAAATCTATTACTGTAACATATTTCTTATAAAACAGAAATTTAGCTACGGTAGGACTTAACACACTTCTACCCAAATAGCAAGAACCCCTCAAACCACAAAATTTTAGGTCCTTGTTTTAAAATCGTAAACGTCAAGTCGAGATAATTCAAATTTAGAAGTAACTCACCAATCGACAATCAAAAAGTCCACTTAAAAAAAAAAATAAAGGATAACAGACTTAAATATTTTCCTACCATAAGGCTAAGTAATTTAAAATATTAAATGGGTATTCTTCCTTCGGCCGACAATTAATGGTTACGATGAGGGTTGTTATAAGTTAAAATTCAAATATAAAAATATTACATTTTCGAAATGCTAAAAACAAGTGGCCATCGTGGACCAAACGAAAGATTATGTGGTAGATATCTGAATGCTCGCACATTTCAACCCTAAAGCTTTTTATTCTTTTTGGTTCCTGTTTTATTATTCACCTATACAGTACTACATAATTCTATGGAACAAGTGAACATGGTAAACTTTTTTGATAAGAGTTTATATATACTGGATGGTATAAAAACTGTTAATATGCTTTCACTTTTATCTGGTGTGTATGCTTTATATATATTAAGTTTTCCTTTATATTGGAGAAGTTCTTCATAGAGGTTTGTAAAAATGGTTTGCTTTTTTTGTCGATTGGCACTCTAAGTCAGGCACCTGAACAAGCTGCCGGTTAAAAAATAAGAGCACTTTTTTCAAATTTATCGTAGCGTTCAGATGTTTTTATTTAAGGTATGAGGTTATATATTTTTCTTATTCACCTCTTTCTTACTATCCTTTCAAATGACTTCTGCTCAAGTGTATACCTCTATAGCGTTCTAAATATATTAAAGTTTTTAACAAACTTATATATATAAACAAACGAATAAAATGGCTAAATTTATATTAATTTTAATTATTTTTAATTTTAATTTTCTCATGAAAATTGAACTTAAAAAAAATTAAAAAAATTCAATAAAAAAAAAAAAAATAAAAAATAATGCGTAAAAAAAAAAAAAAAACAACTGATTTATACGGATGTCTTCAATGAAATCAAACGTGACGTCAAGCTTAAGCCAGATGCAGCGTTAATATCTTGAAATCGCGTAAAATTAGTGGGACACTTCGCTTTAGCAATTATCAGCTGATGTATATTAACAAACGTAAATATATAATTTAATCAGTCATTTAAAATATCAATAAATCACAATTTAAGTAATATCATTAAGGCCATATGCAAGAATAAGATAACGTACGTGTCAAACGAAGATTTTAAAAAGATTTTGGTGGTAGCCATGATTAAAAACATTGGGACCAGCGAAATTTTAAATAATTGAAAGTTATTAATTTGCTTCATTTAAAGCAAATTAATGATTCGAAAATGTTAAAATAATTATCCGTAATAATTTGCAAGCAAATCTGAAGGTATTTATTCTAAAAGAAGGCCTTGGCCTAACTCCTTCATGTTTGTCTACACCACGTGACCATTCAAAATTGGGGCTGCGAAAATTGAAAATTTCTCTTTTCACTTTTCGCTGCAGCGTGCAGAACAATATTGCAGTAATATCACAGACTAAGTTGAATTTATATATAGTTGAAAATATATTGTATCTAGACAATGGTAATATCAAGTGGGACATGCCCGCCTCATGGGCAACCAAAGTTTACCTTATAATATTATAGGGTAAACTTTGTGGGCAACTTCAATATTCTTAAAGAATCTTGACCATGGAACACACCCTATATTTATAATAGTGGCCATAGACTTTGTGCGAAGCCAAACATTGAAGTCGCATGATGTGTTGTTAAATGATCGTACTGTAGTTACTCTTAGGTATTTTTTTGATTTTATTTTTGTTTTGGTTTTTAGTGTACGAAATCGTTTTCGCGGCTCAATTTAATAACTATAAATGATTTCAGATCAGTTCATCTTCGTAGTTTCGATAAATTAAGGAAAAAAAATGTTCCATTGCACGACACTATTACCAAAAATATTTGTAATCATCAAAATGACCCTTTGTTATTTACAAAGCTTTTTTTTTATATTTATTTTATTGATTTTGCGGCAATAATATGGATTCTTGATTGTTATAAATTTATGAGTAATCTAAATTACTATAATTTTAATTATATTTTTACCATGGTATATAGATGAGAAGTTTGATGGGACTGTTTTACTATTTCAGGGTGGTTAGATTTGTTTATTTATTTATTAATTTTATTTATTTTATGTTAGTTTACAATTGTCAACATTATCAGCATTGGCTAGTGAAAAAATTATAATAAAAAAATAGTATACAAAGAAGAAAATTACTATTAGGCATTCCTTTCTTTTTTATAGCCTACTTTGAAGGAGGTTCAAAATTGAATTCTATTTAGAATTCAGTTTGGTTGATATGTAAAGTAAATATTAAACCAAATTACTTTACCTATTTAGTTACATATATACTAAAGAGCAAAATTAGTGCACCATCTACAATTTATAAGTTGGGAGGTTCCGATGACTTTGCAGTGTAATGGGAGTGCATGTATGTGGAGGTATGTTCCCTTACCTACAGTTTAGCATTCGATGGGCGGAAGTATAGGTGCAATATCATCGAAATACAGTAAAAGGGCAAACTTACTATATTTGTGTATGCTGAGTATCGAGAGCATTTAACCTTTAACATTTGTGCAAGTAATATGGAGAGGTTACAATGGAGTTCTCTATATGCGATGACTGTGTGTTAATCACAAAACTGGTAGATGAAGGGTATGGGCAATGCCAACTGGACAGACAGTTCAGGGTCTCTCATACAATTATCGGAAGAGTTCTACAGAGATGAGTTGATACATGCTCACACCAGGCAGCCTGGCCAAGGTAGGCCACAGGCAATAACTGTCGTAGAGGACATATATATGATTAATGGCAGCTTGCGATCAACATGTAATACCACATGACCATCGTACTGAGCTGCAGGCTGTCCATCAGACCCTTGTTAGTATGAATATCATTCAATGTCACCTCACAGAATGTGGATACCACCTGCAGAGGTTGGCAAGAGGAAGGAGCACTGAAGAGCAAGAGTGACTTTCACACAATAATAACCTGCATTGGTGGTCCTAGGATTGGACAAGTATCCTATTTATGGACGAGTTCCAATTCAATCTGCAGAGCTCTAACGGACATTTCAGGGTTTATTGGAGGTGTCAAAAGCACTATGCTGCATACATAAGGCAAGAGATACTCCCCTTTGGTGGTAGGTTCATTATAGGTAGGGGTGATATATCTTTCCATTCCCACATGGAGTTATATGTCTTCGATGCAGGGTATCTAACCACCTAAACAGGCAATGATACATAGCTGACATACTCAAACCATACATTGTACCATTTGGCTTCTACATCGGTGAAGAATTTGTCCTCATGCAGGATAATGCCAGACTGCATGTAGCCAGATGTGTTGGTGATTACCTCAACATGATAGTGATTTGAACATTGAACTAGCCCATGTACAGTCCTGAGCATCTGTGGGACATACTGAAAAGGTGGCTGTGACAGCTACAGCACCAGCTACACAGCCTTAACAACATGCGAAAAATGGTTGTATGCCTATGAGAGGAACTGCCACAGGAAACCATCCAGGACCTCATCTCCAGCATGCATCAATGGTGTTTATCTGTCATATATGCAAGGGGAGGCCACTCAAGGTACTGACAGCCAGGGACAGGTGGCATGCACATACACCCTGCCGGTTTCACCCTACTTATGTGTCGCAGGGTCCCATGGGCTCCTACAGTTAGGCACCACATCTCCATTATGCATACCCATGTATTGTATATTAAAAATGTTACTACCTATTTTGTTTGTTTCAGTATTCTCCTATTGATATTTGTTCCAGTGGTGCATTAATTTTGCTCTTTGGTAAATATATTAGAATTTGTATGGTATTTATGAAGATAAGTGATGTGTATTGAATATTATTTAGAAATGTCAGCCTTACAATGATGCAGATTTGCTCTTTTTTTTGTTTTTTATGTAAATCTCTGCATTGAGCTGATGCTTTCCTAGGGTCCTAGGGACTTTATTATTATTATTATTGGGAACTGTTTCTGATTGAATTTCACCAGACTGAGATGAACTTTTATGAAGCAAAGTATTGTTATGTACTTAGTAACGATTTCATTATTAGATATTTAAATAGTTAGAGACAGTCTTTACTAAATTATTTTTATTATATCTGTTACTGTTCCCATAAGAAAGAAAGAAATTGGGCTTACAAAAAAGTTTTCCGTAATGATGCTACAATATCTCTAATTTAATCATTAGTATGTTTTTTTATATGTCTTGCTGATTAATAGCAAGATACTGTGAGTAGCTAAAACTTTATAATGGTAAAGGACATTTAAGTTGGATTTACTTTTATATATTTTTGAAAAGTTTTATATAATTATATTCTGATCCTGACCAGGTGACGAATCTGGATCACTTGAATGATTTTCATCGTCATGTTTTAAACTTTTGGCAAATACCATTGAGGGACATCCTTTGCTCACTGAAGGAGATGAAAAAAATTAAAAATTATTATTATTATTATTATTATTTATTATTATTATTCAGAAAAAGATTTTTTTTTTTATAAATTAAGTTCTAAAAGAAAAATAAATTTAAAAAATAAATAAATGGATGAGCTTCATCGGAAAAAATGAAAATGATCCTAAGAAGCATGGACTTATTTCATTTACAACTGGTAGCCCCATAAACATTCCTGAAAAGGATTTAGTAAGTTTATATATACAAAGAAACTGAAAAATTATCTCTATTTAATGTTGGGTGAATTTGTTTAATAAATAAAGATTCTGAAATTAACAAGCTCTCTCTCGAACAACACTTTCCTAAAACTTTAAAATCTCTGTACCCAATTTTATATTTACAAGCCAAAGAATGATTTCTAATAGGTGAATGTTCCTTTACAGATAATTCTCAGTTCTTGACTCACACCCCTGTGACCATTAACAAGATCCATAAACGTGCTTGGTACAACCAATGTACATTCCCAAATTATACCTGGGATGATTGTATAAATATATTACATTGGAACGCATCAACTGCCCAGGGGAGTCTTTGAAAGTAAAAATACTGCCAGTTGTTGCAGTGTTCTTAAAAACAACATGGATATTTAAAAAGTAAAATGTTTGCTTAAAATGGTTATTTTTTTTACTCAATATACCAGATTTATTTCCAAGAAAAGGAAAAGAAACATGTCACATTTTGGGGGACAAATCATTGTACTACGTGGAAAGTAAATATTAAAAAGATAAGTTTTAAATATCTTAATAAATTAGATAATTATTTTCATGGAAAAATTTCTTCAAATTTTCCATTCAGAGTGAAACAATTTATAATTTGAACAAACTTTAAAAACTGTATTGATTAAAGTCTTGCACGAATTTATTTTAAAATTATGACTACAATAACTAAGATAATTTAGACCCTGCACCAAAAAAGTCTTCTTTCTAAAAACTTCAGTTGTAAAAACACAGTCACTTCTCATAATTAAAACATCAAGGAAAAACAAACTATTATTGATTTCCATCTCCATAGTAAATTTAATGTCATTATGAAAACTATTAATGAAATCTATAAACAACTGAGCCAGTTAATTCTTAAAAATGACAAATATGTCAACAATATAATGGTGATAATATATAGGCTTAAAAAGGTTAGGTTGATCACTTAAAAGTTTCTTTTCTAACTCACACATAGAGATGTTAACAAAAATTGGTTCTAAGGGGAAACCTCATAGTTACCCCATTAATTTATTTAAAAATATCATTAAACAGAAAATAAGTGTTACTTATTAAAAATCATTCTTTGGCTTGTAAATATAAAATTGGGTATAGCGATTTTAAATTTTTATGACTGATGTGCAAGAGAGCTTGTTAATTTCAGAATCTTTATTTATTAAACAAATTCACCCAACATTGTATAGCATTAATTCTTCAATTCCTTTGTATATAGCTTAATGACATTTTTATAGTCAACCAACTAGAAATTGTTTTAATGATATCTTTTTATTGTTTATCTTTAGTTTGATTTTTAATTTTAGTATTCAGTATTTATTAATATAAATGTTAATTTTTTTTAACCTTGAAAATGGAAAAATATTTTTGAAACATTGTCCTGTAATAATTAAAATGAACTTGAAATTTTGAGTATATATATATATATATATATATATATATATATATATATATATATATATATATATATATATATATATATATATATATATATATATATATATATATATATATATATATATATATATATATATGACGGCCACCGTTCTTCCTTTAAATCTATTTATAGTAGTTATTATCAGGGATTTGTCCTATCTCCAACACTTTTTCTGTTTTTCATTATTACTTCACCTATCTACTTCTG
This sequence comes from Armadillidium nasatum, assembly GCA_009176605.1. NCBI lineage: Eukaryota > Metazoa > Arthropoda > Malacostraca > Isopoda > Armadillidiidae > Armadillidium > Armadillidium nasatum. The sequence continues at coordinate 16,336 of SEYY01000682.1, forward strand.
TGCTAATAACCCCACTCTTCATTCCTCCTTTCAATTTGAATGATGCCCCTCCCTACAACAGTTAATTGATCAAGAAGTGTGGCCATGGGGCAACTAACCTCTGATCTTTCTAATATTTAAAATTGAGGTAGGGAAAACATGGTCATTTTCAATGCCTCGAAAACTCAATACCTCTTCCTCTCTATCCTCTCTACTCAGCACAACCTTCTGCACAACTATGACTTCATCTTCAAAAACACATGACTCAAACCTTCATCTGTTCTTAATATTCTCGATGTATCTTTTTCTTGTTATCTTTCTTGGAAAGATCCCATTACTTCTTCTAAACAAGCTTCTAAGAGGTTGGGTGTTCTGAATGCTTTCAGAATTTTTTCATGCCATCCCAGTTGCTTTCTCTTTATAGGCGTGTTGTTCGCCTCAGTACGGAGTATGCCTCACTCATTTGTTGTGGTTCTACTCATACAGCTCTCCTTAAAAAGGTGGGGTCCAAGGCATTTTGTCTTATCAACTCCTTTGCCCCACTAACTTTCTGCAGTCTCCTTTTTACCATCTTTTTACCATGGTTTTGTCACTTTAAAGGAAAAGTATATATATATTATATATATATATATATATATTATATATATTATATATATATATATATATATATATTATATATATATATATATATATATATATATATATTATATATATCAAAATTCAAGTTCTTATTATTAAGGTTTCTTTTCTAACTCACATCAAATAGAGATTAAGTTATACAAAGGAATTGGTTCTAAGGGGAATACCCAATTTTATATTTACAAGCCAAAGAATGATTTTTAATAAGTAACACTTATTTTCTGTTTAATGATATTTTTAAATAAATTAATGGGGTAGCTATGGGTTTCCCCTTAGAACCAATTTTTGTTAACATCTCTATGTGTGAGTTAGAAAAGAAACTTTTAAGTGATCAACCTAACCTTTTTAAGCCTATATATTATCACCATTATATTGTTGACATATTTGTCATTTTTAAGAATGAACTGGCTCAGTTGTTTATAGATTTCATTAATAGTTTTCATAATGACATTAAATTTAATATGGATATGGAAATCAATAATAGTTTGTTTTTCCTTGATGTTTTAATTATGAGAAGTGACTGTGTTTTTACAACTGAAGTTTTTAGAAAGAAGACTTTTTTGGTGCAGGGTCTAAATTATCTTAGTTATTGTAGTCATAATTTTAAAATAAATTCGTGCAAGACTTTAATCAATACAGTTTTTAAAGTTTGTTCAAATTATAAATTGTTTCACTCTGAATGGAAAATTTGAAGAAATTTTTCCATGAAAATAATTATCTAATTTATGAATAAGATATTTAAAACTTATCTTTTTAATATTTACTTCCCACGTAGTACAATGATTTGTCCCCCAAAATGTGACATGTTTCTTTTCCTTTTCTTGGAAATAAATCTGGTATATTGAGTAAAAAAATAACCATTTTAAGCAAATATTTTACTTTTTAAATATCCATGTTGTTTCTAAGAACACTGCAACAACTGGCAGTATTTTTACTTTCAAAGACTCCCCTGGGCAGTTGATGTGTTCCAATGTAATATATTTATACAATCATCCCAGGTATAATTTGGGAATGTACATTGGTTGTACCAAGCACGTTTATGGATCTTGTTAATGGTCACAGGGGTGTGAGTCACAGAACTGAGAATTATCTGTAAAGGAACATTCACCTATTAGAAATCATTCTTTGGCTTGTAAATATAAAATTGGGTACAGAGATTTTAAAGTTTTAGGAAAGTGTTGTTCAAGAGAGAGCTTGTTAATTTCAGAATCTTTATTTATTAAACAAATTCACCCAACATTAAATAGAGATAATTTTTCAGTTTCTTTGTATATATAAACTTACTAAATCCTTTTCAGGAATGTTTATGGGGCTACCAGTTGTAAATGAAATAAGTCCATGCTTCTTAGGATCATTTTCATTTTTCCGATGAAGCTCATCCATTTATTTATTTTTAAATTTATTTTTCTTTTAGAACTTAAATTATATCTTTTTCTGAATAATAATAATAAAAATGTTAATAATAATAATAATAATAATTTTTATTTTTTTCATCTCCTTCAGTGAGCAAAGGATGTCCCTCAATGGTATTTGCCAAAAGTTTAAAACATGACGATGAAAATCATTCAAGTGATCCAGATTCGTCACCTGGTCAGGATCAGAATATAATTATATAAAACTTTTCAAAAATATATAAAAGTAAATCCAACTTAAATGTCCTTTACCATTATAAAGTTTTAGCTACTCACAGTATCTTGCTATTAATCAGCAAGACATATAAAAAAACATACTAATGATTAAATTAGAGATATTGTAGCATCATTAGGGAAAACTTTTTGTAAGCCCAATTTCTTTCTTTCTTATGGGAACAGTAACAGATATAATAAAAATAATTTAGTAAAGACTGTCTCTAACTATTTAAATATCTAATAATGAAATCGTTACTAAGTACATAACAATACTTGCTTCAAAATTCATCTCAGTCTGGTGAAATTCAATCAGAAACCCATAATAATAATAAGTCCCTAGGACCTAGGAAGATCAGCTCAATGCAGAGATTTACATAAAAAACATAAAAAAAAGAGCAAATCTGCATCATTGTAAGGCTGACATTTCTAAATAATATTCAATACACATCACTTATCTTCATAAATACCATACAAATTCTAATATATTTACCAAAGAGATTAATGCACCACTGGAACAAATATCAATAGGAGAATACTGAAACAAACAAAATAGGTAGTAAAATTTTTAATATACAATACATGGGTATACATAATGGAGATGTGGTGCCTAACTGTAGGAGCCCATGGGACCCTGCAACACATAAGTAGGGTGAAACTGGCAGGGTGTATGTGCATGCCACATGCCATACTTTGTATGGCCTCCCCTTGCATGTATGACACCTAATCACAGTTGATGCATGCTGGAAATGAGATCCTGGATGGTTTCCTGTGGCAGTTCCTCAATGGCGTAAACCGTTTGTCGCTTGTCGTTAAGGCTGTGTGGCTGGTGCTGTAGCCGTGCAGCCGCCTTTTCAGTGTGTCCCACAGATGCTAGGACTGTACGGGCTAGTTCAATGTTCAAATCACTATCATGTTGAGGTATCACCAACACATCTGGCTACGTGCAGTCTGGCATTATTCTGCATGAGGACAAATTCTTCACCGATATAGAAGCCAAATGGTACAATGTATGGTTTGAGTATGTCAGCTATGTATCATTGCCTGTTTAGGTGGTTAGATACCCTGCATCGAAGACATATAACTCCATGTGGGAATGGAAAGATATATCACCCAAACCATAACGACCCACCACCAAAGGGGAGTATCTCTTGCCTTATGTATGCAGCATAGTGCTTTTGACACCTCCAATAAACCCTGAAATGTCCGTTAGAGCTCTGCAGATTGAATTGGAACTCGTCCGTAAATAGGATATGTCAATTTACCACCAATGTAGGTTATTATTGTGTGAAAGTCACTCTTGCTCTTCAGTGCTCCTTCCTCTTGCCAACCTCTGCGTGTGGTATCCATATTCTGTGAGGTGACATTGAATGATATTCATACTAACAAGGGTCTGATGGACAGCCTGCAGCTCAGTACGATGGTCATGAGGTATACATGTTGATCGCAAGCTGCCATTAATCATATATATGTCCTCTACGACAGTTGTTGCCGTGGCCTACTTGGCCAGGCCTGCCTGGTATGAGCATGTATCAACTCATCTCTGTAGAACTCTTCCGATAGTTGCATGAGAGACCCTGAACTGTCAGTCCAGTTGGCATTGCCCATACCCTTCATCTACCAGTATTGTGATTAACACACAGTCATCGCATATAGAGAACTCCATTGTAACCTCTCCATATTACTTGCACAAATGTTAAAGACTCTTCGATACTCAGCATACACAAATATAGTAGGTTTGCCCTTTTAACTGTATTTCATCGATATCGCACCTAATCCCCGTATATTGATGCTAAACAGCATTATTTTTCGGTAGGTAAGGGCACACTCCTCCACACACATGCACTCCCATTATCCAACAATATTTTCTGGACCTCCGAACTGATAAATTGTTGATGGTGCGTTAATTTTGCTCTTTAGTATATGTAACTAAATAGGTAAAGTAATTTGGTTTAATATTTACTTTACATATCAACCAAACTGAATTCTAAATAGAATTCAATTTTGAATCTCTTTCAAAGTAGGCTATAAAAAAGAAAGGAATGCCTAATAGTAATTTTCTTTTTTATACTTTTTTTATTATAATTTTTTCACTAGCCAATGCTGATAATGTTGACAATTGTAAACTAACAATAAAAAAATTAATAAATAAATAAATCTAACCACCCTGAAATAGTAACACAGTCCCATCAAACTTCTCATCTATATACCATGGTAAAAATATAATTAAAATTATAAAATTACTGATATAAATTTATAACAATCAAGAATCCATATTATTCCGCAAAAATAATAAATAATATAAAAAACTTCGTAAATAACAAAGGGTCATTTTGATGATTACAAATATTTTGGTTATGTCGTGCAATGGAACATTTTTTTTTCTTAAATATCGAAACTACGAAGAGAACTGATCTGAAATCATTTTTATTATTAATTGAGCCGCGAAAACGATTTTGTACACTAAACTAAAACAAACAAAATCAAAAAATACCTAAGAGTAACTACAGTACAATCATTTAACAACACATCTTGCGACTTCAATGTTTGGCTTCGCACAAAGTCTATGGCCACTATTATAAATATAGGGTGTGTTCCATGGTCAAGATTCTTTAAGAAAATTGAAGTTGCCCATGAGGCGGGCGTGTCCCACTTGATTTACCATTGTCTAGATACAATATATATTCAACTATATATAAATTCAACTTAGTCTGTGATATTACTGCAACATTTTTCTGCACGCTGCAGCGAAAAGTGAGAAAAGAAAAATTTTCGCAAATTTTGAATGGTCACGTGGTGTAAACAAACAGAGGAGTTAGGCCAGGCCTTCTTTTAGAATATACCTTCAGATTTGCTTGCAAATTATTAGGATAATTATTTTTGCATTTTCGGATCATTAATTTGCTTTAAATGAAGCAAATTAATAACTTCAATTATTTAAAATTTCGTGGTCCCAATGTTTTTAATCATGGCTAAAAATCTTTTTAAAATCTTCGTTTGACTCATACGTTATCTTATATACATATGGTCTTATGATATTAATTAAAAAGTGATTTTTTGTTATTTTAATGAAATTAAAATTATATTTATGTTTGTTTTTACATCAGCTGATAATTGCTAAAGCGAAGTGTCCCACTAATTTTAAGCGATTTCAAGATATTAACGCTGCATCTGGCTTAAGCTTGACGTCACGCTTGATTTCATGAGACATCCTATAATTTTTTTTTTTTATTTTTTATTTTTTTTTTTTTTTTTTTTTTTTTTTTTTTTTTTTTTTTTTTAAAAAAATAAATAAAATTAATATAAATTTAGCCATTTTATTCGTTTGTTTATATATAAGTTTGTTAAAAACTTTAATATATTTAGAACGCTATAGAGGTATACACTTGAGCAGAAGTCATTTGAAAAGATAGTAAGAAAGAGGTGAATAAGAAAAATATATAACCTCATACCTTAAATAAAAACATCTGAACACTACGATAAATTTGAAAAAAGTTCTTATAACCGGCAGCTTGTTCAGGTGCCTGACTTAGAGTGCCACATCGACAAAAAAAAAACCAACTTTACAAATCTCTATAAAGAACTCCAATATAAAGGAAAACTTAAATATATAAGCATACACACCAGATAAAAGTGAAAGCATATAAACAGTTTTTATCATAGTATATATCTCTTTAAAGTTTACCATGTTCACTTTATAGATTATGTAAAAAAAAAAAAAAAAAAAAAAAAAAAAAAAAAAAAAAAAAAAAAAGCTTTAGGGTTGAAATGTGCTTGCATTCAGCTATCTACCACAAAATCTTTCGTTTGGTCCACGATGGCCACTTGTTTTTAGCTTTCGAAAATTAATATTTTATATTTGAATTTAACTTATAACAACCCTCATCGTAACCATTAATTGTCGCCGAAGGAAGAATACCATTTAATATTTTCATTTTAGCCTTATGGTAGGAAAATATTTAAGTCTGTTATCCTTTATTTATTTTAAGTGGACTTTTTGATTGTCGATTGGTGAATTACTTCTAAGTTTGAATTATCTCGACTTGACGTTTACGATTTTAAAACAAGGACCTAAAATATTTGTGCAGAGTTTGAGGGTTCTGCTATTTGGTAGAAGGTGTAAATCCTAGCTAAATTTCTGTTTAAAAGAAATTTAGTAATAGATGTCAGTTTAATATGAAATTTCTCTCTGTAGCTAATGTTTTAATTTTTTTTTTAAATTAAGCCGTCTACGAAATTTAGCATTTTCAAAATAAAAAAAAATAAAAAAAAAAAAAAAAAAAGTGTGTGGTGTGTCGTGTCGATAGAATAGAGTGACAATCGATCAGCTGATGCAGAAGCCTAAGTTCTGTGAGTAGATATTATTAATGAAATAGAATAACATAGATGCACGATGGTTCTCTGGATAAAGTATATTATTATTAAATAGCAAAAATAATGAGTTCTATAAATGACCCCGTTTTAGAAAGCATTTCACAAAACTACAAATATTTAACCATACTCCTAGCTACAAAACTTTTGGCCGAAATTTGCGTATTTAAAATGAGAATAAAAAATTACATATATTATATAACAACATTCGGGTGACTAACTTACCAAACATGCGAAAACTATACTTTTAAGCAATGTAAAATATATATTTCAGTTAATACCTTTTCAATGATGTTTGTCCTTCAGTATACTTAACTTGAATATCTAATGTGTGAATTAGGTTGATAATAAATTTGTTTGGGGGAGAAAAAACGTTAACAGGAATTGACAGCCGATTACTACTAAATCATGGCCGTTCGCTCGAGATAGTAATGCTTCGAGTTAGGCGAAAGAATTGAACATAACATGCATAAAATATTTTTGTACAAACTTATTTTGCTAATTTCCGAAATTTTTGCTAGGCTTATTGCAAATAAAATACTGATCTTGCAAAAATTTTTTATAAACAAACTTTTTTCGGGCTCAGATTTGAATCGGATCATATACTAAAATAAAAAACAGCTTTTAAGTAGAGTGTGTATTTAGATACAGATGTTAGCTTAAGGGTATTTGGATTATTCTAATTTTGAAATGATGATTGATCTAAAGAATTATTATCGTGTTTGTCTATATTTGAAAACTAAACTAATAAAAGTGAAAATGATAATAGAATGAGTTTATATATTAAAAAAAAATGGTGAGAAAGGAAATGATGTGGAGATAGCAAGGCAGTTTTACTAAGTCTGGCCACAATAAAAATTTGAAAAAACTTTCGTGTGTAAATAAAAGATGTCAAAGTGAACTAAATCGAGTTAATCTATAAACGGAGATGACCAAGCAAAGGCAGGCGGGAGATGAGTGGGCACCTAGCTGTCAGAAAAGCTTTGGAGTTTTGTTAAATAAGTGTTTGCATTGCTGTAGAGGGCAATGGTAATTCCCATTTGTCTGGACTGACGTCCCACATAGGTTCCATTACTG
>SEYY01000682.1:24126-59126 GCA_009176605.1 Armadillidium nasatum
TAGATACAATATATTTTCAACTATATATAAATTCAACTTAGTCTGTGATATTACTGCAACATTTTTCTGCACGCTGCAGCGAAAAGTGAAAAGAGAAATTTTCAATTTTCGCAGCCCCAATTTTGAATGGTCACGTGGTGTAGACAAACATGAAGGAGTTAGGCCAAGGCCTTCTTTTAGAATAAATACCTTCAGATTTGCTTGCAAATTATTACGGATAATTATTTTAACATTTTCGGATCATTAATTTGCTTTAAATGAAGCAAATTAATAATTTTCAATTATTTAAAATTTCGTTGGTCCCAATGTTTTTAATCATGGCTGCCACCAAAATCTTTTTAAAATCTTCGTTTGACACGTACGTTATCTTATTCTTACATATGGCCTTAATGATATTAATTAAATTAAATTGTGATTTTTGTTATTTTAAATGACTGATTAAATTATATATTTACGTTTGTTAATATACATCAGCTGATAATTGCTAAAGCGAAGTGTCCCACTAATTTTAAGCGATTTCAAGATATTAACGCTGCATCTGGCTTAAGCTTGACGTCACGTTTGATTTCATTGAAGACATCCGTATCAGTTGTTTTTTTTTTACGCATTTATTTTTATTTTTTTTTTTTTTATTGAATTTTTTTTTAAAAGTTCAATTATCATGAGAGATTAAAAGAAAAAAATTAAAATTAATATAAATTTAGCCATTTTATTCGTTTCTTTATAATATATATAAGTTTGTTAAAAACTTTAATATATTTAGAACGCTATAGAGGTATACACTTGAGCAGAAGTCATTTGAAAAGATAGTAAGAAAGAGGTGAATAAGAAAAATATATAACCTCATACCTTAAATAAAAACATCTGAACGCTACGATAAATTTGAAAAAAGTTCTTATTTTTTAACCGGCAGCTTGTTCAGGTGCCTGACTTAGAGTGCCACATCGACAAAAAAAGCAAACCAACTTTACAAACCTCTATGAAGAACTTCTCCAATATAAAGGAAAACTTAAAATATATAAAGCATACACACCAGATAAAAGTGAAAGCATATAAACAGTTTTTATACCATCCTAGTATATATAAACTCTTATCAAAAAAGTTTACCATGTTCACTTGTTCCATAGAATTATGTAGTACTGTATAGGTGAATAATAAAACAGGAACCAAAAAGAATAAAAAGCTTTAGGGTTGAAATGTGCGAGCATTCAGATATCTACCACATAATCTTTCGTTTGGTCCACGATGGCCACTTGTTTTTAGCATTTCGAAAATGTAATATTTTTATATTTGAATTTTAACTTATAACAACCCTCATCGTAACCATTAATTGTCGGCCGAAGGAAGAATACCCATTTAATATTTTAAATTACTTAGCCTTATGGTAGGAAAATATTTAAGTCTGTTATCCTTTATTTTTTTTTTTAAGTGGACTTTTTGATTGTCGATTGGTGAATTACTTCTAAAGTTTGAATTATCTCGACTTGACGTTTACGATTTTAAAACAAGGACCTAAAATTTTGTGCAGAGTTTGAGGGTTCTTGCTATTTGGGTAGAAGTGTGTTAAGTCCTACCGTAGCTAAATTTCTGTTTTATAAGAAATATTTACAGTAATAGATTTTCAGTTTAAAATTATGAAATTTTCTCGCTGTAGCTAGAGTAGTTTTAATTTTTTTTTTAAATTTAAAAAAAAAAAAAAAAAAAAAAAAAAAAAAAATTTTCAAAATAAAAAAAATAAAAAAAAAAAAACTTTTTTTCTTCATATAAAGACAATCGATCAGCTGATGCAGAAGCCTAAGTTCTGTGAGTAGATATTATTAATGAAATAGAATAACATAGATGCACGATGGTTCTCTGGATAAAGTATATTATTATTAAATAGCAAAAATAATGAGTTCTATAAATGACCCCGTTTTAGAAAGCATTTCACAAAACTACAAATATTTAACCATACTCCTAAGCTACAAAACTTTTGGCCGAAATTTGCGTATTTTAATAAAATGAAATAACAGAAATTGCAAATATTAGTGAAAACATTCGGTGACTAACTTACCAAACTGCGAAAAATACACTTTGAAGCAATTTTAAATATTTCGGTTAAAACCTTTGCAATGATGATTATCCTTCGGTATCTTAAACTCGAATATCTAAATGAAAGGAAAAAAAATTTTTTTTTGGGGGGAGAAAAACGTTAATTACAGAATTGACAGCCATTACTACTAAATCATGCCGATCTCTCGAGATAGTAATACTTCGAGTTAGGCGAAGAATGGGAACATTACACGAATAAAATATTTTTTGTAGCAAAACTTATTTTGGCGTAATTTCCCGAAATTTTGCTAGTCTTTGCAAATAAAGATACTTGGATCTTGCAAAAAAATTTATATTATAAAAAAAAACACTTTTCGGAATGAATCATCAATGATGCTTAAAAAATAAAACTCCTTTTTAAGGATATTTATTTAAGATACAATGTTAGCATAAGGTAATTTTGATTTATTCAATTTTTGAAATATGATTGATCTAAAAATTAAAATACTTTTTTTTCATATATTTTGTAAAACTAAAGTTTAAGAAAAGTGGAAATGACTAATTAGAATAGTATATTAAAAAAAAAAATGGTGAGAAAGGAAATGATGTGGAGATAGCAAGGCAGTTTTACTAAGGTCTGGGCCACAATAAAAATTTGAAAAAAAAACTTTCGTGTGTAAATAAAAGATGTCAAAGTGAACTAAATCGAGTTAATCTATAAACGGAGATGACCAAGCAAAGGCAGGCGGGAGATGAGTGGGCACCTAGCTGACAGAAAAGCTTTGGTGTTTTGTTAAATAAGTGTTTGCATTGCTGTAGAGAGCAATGGTAATTCCCATTTGTCTGGACTGACGTCCCACATAGGTTCCATTACTGGATGATTATAGATTTAATTAAGGAAAGTTTAGTTATCCGTGTGCGTATGCATTTAATTAGGAAAGTGGCCGAGGATGATTTGAGTAAAAATGAGAGTAATACATTGATTTTTTTTTTTCTAGAGGCAGGTAAGTTGAGTAAAGAAAGATGCAATTTGTTTGGAGTCAACGTTGTGGTACATGAAGACGGTCTATCAGAGGTGAATATCTGATATAGTAACCAAATAAATATTTTAGCAAGGTCCTATGATAATACAAATAGAATAGGTTCCCTACATACAATTGATACCAACAAATGTGACTGGTAACATCAGGCTTCGTTTGGGGCCATAAGGAATTTACCTTGGGTCTTGTGGCAAACCCGGTTATACACTATACTTTTTAACTGTAGAAATTCGAAAATAATTTAAATTTAAACATATTGCAAATCAAGTGCATCTATAAAATTAACTTTTAAAATCTTAAAATTTTAAAACAATTTTCTTCAGTTCAACCTGAGAAAGAAAAAACGGTAACGCTTGCTAAAAACAATCAACTGGCTAATAATTGAATTTGTTAAACATTTAACATTTCTATTTTTACGAATTTATTTGAGTAGGTAATTTCTTTAATTTTTATCAAAAACACTAAATACTTTGAGAAACGCACCTTAACTTATTCACTGTTTATAATGAACCGTAACTAATTTACGTTAATTATAAAAAGGTTTACCGATTTTGTAAAGTACTTTCAACTGATTTAATGAGTTGACTAACCTAGTAGTATTTAACAAAAATTTTTTAAAACTTTATTCAAAAATCTAATACACAAGATATATTTATACATCAAAAGTGTGGCGTCAATACTTTAAATTCTGCAATTATGTTTGATAGGTAATCACTTAATATAATTTTACAAACAAACTTAAAATATGAATCAAATAAAATGTCTAATATTTATAATAAATCATTCATAGGCAAGAATATATGAAATGCTCAATGTGTTCAGTATTCTCAAGTCAGTGTTCCTGCCACAATCAATTTCTGAAAGTAAAAAAAAAAATTTTTTAAATAAAAAATACAACTTTAGTTCAAATACAGAATAAATATTTCAATTTATCATAAAAAAAAGTTTACATCACATACAATCAGTTCGTCAACTGCTTTTGTAAAATAATCATATAACAAATTCCATGAAAATTTGCGAATGAAAATTTATTTACTATTTTATTAATTATTTCTCACCTTTAAAGTCTGAAGAATTTTAAGTCGTGTGCTCCTCTAAATTCAAATTGACTTCCTATTTTGGGAGAATATAGATTAGAATATGTCGTAATAATAATAATAATAAAATGAATAAATAAAAAGCATCTTTCAGAAGCACATTAATTTCACGAACGCCCGCTTTTCTTCAAAGTGACCTTTCAAGCCTACATAGAACATGCATTCAAGAAAGTCAAATGAAAATCTGCAAAGCATCAAATGACGCGCATGTGCAAAAAAACTCATCATTAAAATAACTACTGGATAAATATCTAACTACAAATGGTAAATTAACAAAATTTGAATATTTCTATAGAGATCATTTATAATACAATTAACCTTTAATTCTAGCTAAAATAAATGCATTTAAGCATTTCTAAGGCAATATTAGGCAAAAATATCAGACTTAAATATACATTTTTAACAACTTAATATTCTATTAAACATGTAATACTATTAACATACCTTTTTATTAATTCACTGAAGATCACGAGTAACCTGAAAAATGGAAGTAACAATTAATAATTTCATACAAATAAATAATTTTTAAAATTAAAATTCAACTGGAAGGCATACCAGCTGAATAAATAACTACATAAGCTTAATTTTGAATATTAAATAAATTAGTATTTTTCATTTTAATAATCCTTTGATTTCATATTACAAGAAATAAAATGTAAAAACTCTTTAGTTGAATAAAAATGAGCAGCATTTCTACATTTATCAAAACATTAGTAAAATTGAATTCATGAACTAAATTTTATTTATAAATAGTTTTTTAATTATTTTAATTAAAATTTATATTTATAATTCAAAAAAATAAAAATTTATTTTTAGGAAAATCCCAACAAATGATTTTATAAGAAATAAGTTTAAAGTAGCAAATTATGTTATAGCGTATTTCATACCTTGGTTTATCAAACTTGAATAACTGGTATTTCATCGAAATTCAGAACCTGTATACTAAAGGCAGTCGTTGTAGTTTCCGATTTAGCTTTGGTGATTATCACAATTTCAGACAATCAAAGTATACTACTTGCCAAGTTTCCTATTTTGGGAGAATATAGATGAGAATATGTCGTAATAATAATAATAATAAAAATGAATAAATAAAAAGCATCTTTCAGAAGCACATTAATTTCACGAACGCCCGCTTTTCTTCAAATGACCTTTCAAGCCTACATAGAACATGCATTCAAGAAAGTCAAATGAAAATCTGCAAAGCATCAAATGACGCGCATGTGCAAAAAAACTCATCATTAAAATAACTACTGGATTAATTTCTAAATACAAATGGTAAATTAACAAAATTTGAATATTTCTATCGAGATCATTTATGATACAATAACCTTAATTCTAGCTAAAATAAATATATTAAAGCCTTCCTACAGCAATATAGACTTAGATATAAATTTTTAACAACTTATTCTATTTAACATGTAATACTATTAACATACCATTTTGTTAGTTCACTGAAGATCACGAGTAACCTGAAAAATGGAAGTAACAATTAATAACTTTATATAAATAAATATGCAATTTTTAAATTTAAGTAATCATTTTTACTTGATTTGCATCAATTACATTTCAGTTCGTCAACTGCATTTAAACTTATAATCATTTTATTTCCTTAAAATATTTTTTAAAAATTTCTAAAATTAACTATATGTAAAAAATAAAGTACCTGTTATAATTGATAGGGGCCATTCGGATGGGTATTTGCAAGCAACGTCTTTTGATGATAAACAGTTTGCATTTATGAGTTCTTTGGTTTAAAAAGAAAAAAAAAAACAAAAAAAAAAAAAAAAAAAAAAAAAAAAAAAAAAAAAAAAAAAAAAAAAAAAAAAAAAAAAAAATATATATTATATATATATATATATATATATATATATATATATATATATATATTATATATATATATATATATATATATATATATATATATATATATTATATATATTAATAATAATAAAATAAATAAATCACCAAATTAAGGTGTGCAATAAAGGATAATATACTGTAGGTTTAACGTTAAAGAATTTTGCAAAATTTATTTATTTAATATATATGAATATACAAATATAAAATACAAACTTTTTCCATACACTTAAAATCTAATAAAATTATTTATACTGGACAGGATAACTGAATGACAAATGCCAAAAAATCTTTAGTTAACAACTAGATTTTACAGTTATATTCTATAAGAAATTATTACAAAGGCACCTGAAATTCAGACTGAATAAGTTATATTTCAACGATTTCATACTGCCCCTAAGCTAAACATCAGAAAATATAATTTATTATAAAACAAGATATTCGAATTTAAAGACTTAAAAAGAGAATCCTCCATCTGGAAGGGAATTATTGGCAGAGAATTCAAAATTCCCATTGCTAGAAGGTACTTCTTCATCTTCCTCCTCTGAAAAGAACCTTTCTATGATTCCGAGAGCTCTTTTGTATACATCATTGTTCTCGTGATTTTGTAGTGCTTCAATCTTATCAAGAGCCTTACATTCTTCAATCATCTGACACATGCGATCAAGTTCATGGATTTTTTCGGCAGTCTAAAAATTAAAAAAAAAAAAAAAAAAAAAAAAGTTAACTCACGAAAAGCCTGTGATATCGCAACTAAAAAATTTCCAATATTTTCATACATACCTCAAGAATGTTTGATATACCATCAAGGACAACCATTACCATCTTAGTATCGTTTGAATCAAGTAAACTGCAATAAGGTTCTAAAACACCTTGTTTGATTAAATAAACAATTTGTTCTGGTGTACCACCTGAAGTGAAGTTTGTAACTGCCCATGCAGCTTCTCTTTGAGATTTAAGGTCGCCCTGGAGGGGGGGAAAAAAATTTTTTTTTTTTTTTTTGGTAAATGCAAATTAAATTCGTAATTTCCGTACTTGGAAATAAAAAATAGACATTAAGAAAAGCTCTGGTGTGAAAAATCAAAGAACCTTGGTCAACTTTTCTCTCACGGATACCATGGTTTTAGTGAATTTCATTATTAGACTATGGAGAATTCGGTTAACTTTTAGTGTTGTTTTCGTCAAAGTAGGAGAAAATGTATAGACACATTCATTTTTCTGGAAACTTTGCATCTAATTACAAAATTTTGAGTTAATTCTGAATTTAAGTTATAAAGCCTTCTGAAGTGGCAAATTTGATTATTTTTATTTTACAAATTCTGATAAAAAAAAAAAAGTCACAAATGTACAATAGATAGTAAAAACTATGGAAAATTTTAAGTTCCTCTACTTTTAGTAAATTGCTAAGACTGATCATCAATTCTGAAAAACATTTGCATCACTTTCTCCCTAAAATTTACTACAGTAAACGAGTTACTTTCAAAGTCTTTCACTCCAATAGTTACTATAGCAATGCTCAAAAAAAGTTTAAAAACGCCTTATCAAACAAGAAAAAAAAGTGCCATTTACTTTCACTAGTCTTTCAAACCCTGAATGGGGTAAATGACTAGTGACAAAAGTGTAAGAAAACTGTTAAAAAAAAACAAAGGGTGGAACATGTTACTTGACATGGATGTAGGCAACACCCTGTCTTTTTTTTTATAAATCTTTGTCGAATGTTTTAAGATACCCTCTCCAAAGCCCTATAAAATATCAGTCTGATTAACGCATCAATCCTGTACCATATTAATTCAGTTATAATAGTTGACAAAAGCGAGTTAAAGATTAAGAGTTTTAGAAAATTTGTAACAATGGAATCAAAGCATCTCAATTGAAAATATCTAATCACACATAAGGCACATTCATTTATTCTTACCTTGATGATAACACTTATCAAATGTTTTATTATATCAGCGTTGATAACTGCTTGAATTTGTTCCTTATTGCCGGCAGTTACGTTAGAGACAGCCCATGCTGCTTCTTTCATAATATTGACTTTCTGATGTTGTAATAATTTTGGAAGGATGGACAAAGCCCCAGCATTAATTACTTCATCGGTCTATAATATATATATATATATATATATATATATATATATATATATATATATATATATATATATATATTATATATATATATATATATATATATATATATCTATATATATATATATATATATATATATATATATATATATATATATATATATATATATATATATATATATATATATATATAATATATATATATATATATATAATATATAAAAATAAATAAAGCGCTTCAATTAAAATAGAATGGTAAAAAAAAAAAAAAAAAAAATTTGCTAAAAACATTTGAGGGCATCACCTGAATATCATTTCCTGTAACAATATTTCCTATAGCTCTCAAAGCTGGTGTAACAACAGTTAAATCATCTGTATTTAATAACTGAACTAAGTAAGGAACAACTCCAGTATCGACTACCTCTTGGATATTTTCATTTGGTCCGTCGGTCAAATAAGATAATGCCCAACAAGCGTCAGCTAACAAAATTAATTAAATCAAATAGGTATGCAAAAACAATTAGTGAATCTTGCAATGAAAACTACAAAAACAAATCAAATATAAGTGTAAAAAATTTCAACACAAATTTAATGCATTACACTATAGAGGAAATAAAACATGCTTAAATTGCATTATATAATATAGCGCATTAAAATTTCATATCAATTCCTACCTCTCACTTCCTTATCAGGATGCCGAATTAACCTCGAGATTGCAGGAAGACAATGCTTGATAACTTCAAATGGAGGAGATGGATTTTTATTCCGGCACAAATTACTGAGAGTCCATGTGACATTTCGTAAAAATGAACACTGTAAAAAAAAATTTGCGTAAGCATTCCATAAGGATAAAAATTAATATTGAAATTTTAATGTTACATAGTCATATACCTCTGTGTCTGGTCTTATGAGTTTCAATAAAGGTTGTAAAATTCCAGCACTTAATACAAAATCTCTGAGTGGAGCTCCATCTCCAGCAATATTACCTAAAGCCCAAACTGCTTGCTCGGCAACATTTACGTGAGAAGATTCTAGTAGTCGAATGAAAGGACCAACACCTCCAGCAGCTGAAAAGTTTTTTTTTTCTTAGTATATATATATATATATATATATATATATATATATATATATATATATATATATATATATATATATATATATATATATATATATATATATATATATATATATATATATATATATATATATATATATATATATTCAACCTTTCCAACTAATCATGAGGTGGTGTCTATTGCAAGCCCCATTCAATTCCCACGCTCACCCTCACCAATTCTTTCCATTAATTATCCTCCGTAAGTCTCTCACATTCTTCCCAGGTCATTCCTCAAACCCTTGACATCTGACAACACTCATCCAACCTCCTTTCTGTCTCTTCCTATATCTCACACTTCATTTCTGATAAACATTTTTTTACCATTCTTTCTACAAACATGACCATCTCAGCATACTCTGTTCAGTTCTTTCTCCAACCACACATTTTCTTTGTTCTGGTATTTCTAACTATCCCTTCTAATAATGCCACAAACAGCCCTTAACTTTCATTTCAAAAACTATCTTTTCCTCACATTCAATCTCAATACTTCGTTCCCATACATGGTGAATGGTATACCTCTCTCTAACATTATAACTTCTATTCCAAATATCCCTCAAACCTTCCAACACTTTCTACTAAGCTTCCCTTTTTCTATGCCTCACTACCATCCCTCTCTCCCAAAATAACCCCCTCCCTAGATACTTTACTAAACTAACCCACAATCTGCAATTCATCTCACCTCTCCCCCACCATTTTTCATCCACAACACTTCTTACCCGTATTTATATATATATATATATATATATATATATATATATATATATATATATATATATATATATATATATATATATATATATATATATATATATATATATATATATATATATATATATATATATATATATATATATATATATATATATATATATATATATATATATATATATATATATATAGCGCTTCTGCAGTTTGAATAGCATTCAAGATAAATAATTTTGAAAGTTATAGTAAAAAAAATTTACAATATTAATAAGCCCATATTTAAAGTTTTGGTTAAGGCCATTCCTTGATGGATCAGTAAAATAACGGTTCGACAGCAGCGCATTTCTTGAAACTATTCTATAACGCTACAAACTATCGCGGAAGTGCATGTTTCTGTTAGACGAGTCATTGGCTCAATTCTATCATAGTAATTCCAGTACGATGTACAAGAGTTGAAAGTCATTTACTGGTTTATATTATTCCTCATTTTTAAAATTATAATACGACGTCATAAAATAATCAAAATACTGTGGGTAAACGATTATAACTCGATATGAAAGTCACGAAAAAAAAAAAAAAAAAAAAAAAATATTAAAAGCTCTTAAGGTTTAAGTAATATTTCTCTTTGGTAATTTATGTTTGTTTAATAAATAGTTATCCATAAATACTAGATAAAAATAAATTGCAACTTTATCTTGAAAATTTATTACAGTATTTCCTAATGCACTGAAAAATATTTCAAATAAACAAAAATTTAACATTCAATGAACTATGAAGTGGTAAATGCAGATTACTAACTGAAGTACCAATAAAAGCATAATGAAAAGATATCTTGTTACCTAATTGCACTAGCACCTCAGAGGTTGGCCATTCAAATGTATGGCTGCAACATAGTTTCAGTATGCAGAGTTTACTGAATGGAAAAGCCTTTAACAAAATATTTAGGAAATTTTGAAGGAGCACCAAAATTCTAATTCTTTACAGTCATTTTTATATTTTTTTTTTTTTTTTTTTTAAAGTAATGCGGAAAATTCTCTCAAATTAGTTTTTAAAAGAAATTAAACTTGCATCTTAAAATATCAAAGAGCAACGATTCTGATCAATGAAATTTGGAAATAACATCTCATCACATTAAGACCGGTCTCTTGACTTGGCCAATAAAGGCAATGGGGGGAGGGGACACACACACTCCTACTCCTCATATATATATATATATATATATATATATATATATATATATATATATATATATATATATATATATATATATATATATATATATATATATATATATATATATATATATATATATATATATATATATATTCTCGTGAATAAGAGCATAATGAATATTCTTGCCAATATTACGACAACCCTGCAGTCATATATATATATATATATATATATATATATATATATATATATATATATATATATATATATATATATATATATATATTATATATATATATATATATATATATATATATATATATATATATATATATATATATATATATATATATATATATATACAGGAAGCTTCATTAGCGAAGTGTGGCCGCCTCAACATGGGTGGTCAGGGGGTGAGAAGGTAAAAAAAAAAAGTATATATATATATATATATATATATATATATATATATATATATATATATATATATATATATATATATATATATATATATATATATATATATATATATATATATATATATATATATATATATATATATATATTTACCAACAACAGCCTGAGTGTGTTCTGATGTTCCAGAAGCAATATTTGTAAGAGCCCAGGCTGCTTCAAACTGTAACGCTGGACTGAAAAAAAAAAAAGAGGCTATAGTAAATTTTTCATTCAAAATAAAACGTATGTTAATGGGAAATCGAGAAGTAAAGAAATAATTTTTACCCCTTCACCACCATACATTAAAAGTAACACTTTTTGGGTTATCAGGGTCAATGTATAATTTCTTTAATACCCTTTTTTTTATTTTTATTTTTACAGAAATTACTCTTGTTTTTGATTAATTTTTTGAAAAAACCGAAAGTCATAATATATAGCTATTTTTAACTTGCGAGATCTTTAATAAAACTTGTTACATTCGATCCTCTCTCTCTCATATATATATATATATATATATATATATATATATATATATATATATATATATATATATATATATATATATATATATAGGGATGGAGTGAAGTATCGGTATCGGTATCGGCAAATTTTTTGGATAAGAATAAAGTATCGGTATCGGTAGTAGTATCGGCATATTTTGGCATATTTTTAGGTATCGGTAAAAAAATTTGGTATCGGTATCGGTAAAAATTTTGATATCGCTCCATCCCATATATATATATATATATATATATATATATATATATATATATATATATATATATATATATATATATATATATATATATATATATATATATATATATATATATATATATATATATATATATATATATATATATATAAAGCCAATTTTTCTTACCATTTTAATAATAAAAAAAAATTTTTTTAAAACTTTAAATTAAGATTATCCCGGTATTTTGGTAGTCTATACGGAATTAAATTCATGTATCCTTTTTTTTTTTTTTTTTAAACATTTTCGAACTTAAACTTTCATATAATTAACTAGATTTTAAATATAGAAGCAACTTTGCAGTTTCATCAAAAGTACAAACCAGGTTATATATATATATATATATATATATATATATATATATATATATATATATATATATATATATATATATATATATATATATATATATATATATATATATATATATATATATATATATATATATATATATATATATATATATATATATATATATACTATTAATAAAACTGAAACATTGTACATATGTTTAATGTATCTGTTAATTTCTAATATTGACAATATGAACTTAAAAGAATTAAATATATTAAATTGGTTCGGTAGCTAATTTGGGATAAATCTAGTAGCCAAAATTTATTTTATTTTTCAAACTAATTTATTGAAACAATATAATCCTGGTTTGAAGTCCAAGATAAAATTTAATGTAGGAGCAAAATTTCCCGATCAAAAATTTCAAATAATTACAATTATGAATATATAAGAGCATGATACTACATAAAATACAGCACCGTGAAAACTATTGAGTTAAATTTACTCCAGAATTCATTTAATGTCATTAATCTGATACATATAAGTGTTATCTACAAAAAATATTTAATGTAAAATACATGTCTTAGAAGTTTTTTAAATTTACATTAAAATTTTTAAATATCTCTAAGTTTACTAATGGGAAAAGTACAGGTTTATCTTAGCCACTCTACCTGTACAGTTTATGAAGGAATAAGGAATAGTGTTAAGCCTGGGATAAAGAGTCGAAAAATTGGAAATACAGTCAAATGAGCTCTGACCAAAGATGATGAGTAATTTCCAAAGTTAAGAATAGCGGCATCTACTGTAATGGTTAGAGAGTTATGACAAAACCCCTTAGATTCCACCTTCAAGAGCAGCTTAAAATGGAAACCACATATGATGAACTCTGAACAGGACACAAAACACTTATGGAGAGTCAGTAACTAGAGCCTGAGGTGGTCTATACTAGTTCTGAAGGCATTCAGAACACCTAATTTCTTAGAAACTCTTGTGAGGATATATCCTTCCAAGAAAAATCATGAGAAAAGAAATACCAAGAATATTGACGAAATATACAAATTTGGTGTGTGGAATATTTACATTGAGTAAAACAAAAGAATTAAGGTCCATAGGTATTGAACAGGTTTTCTCTGCCTCAATTAGAAATACAATTTCAGATTAGTTGATTCAAGAGCATTCTTATATTAGCTATTGAGAGCTACAGTATATAGGATGCTTTTAGAAATGAAGAGCTGGAAAAGACATCAGATTTAAAAACCAATCCTTTGTGCAAGACTATTAAAAGATTGTTACAACTGTAAAGGATTCACCAAAATCCTGAAGAGCTGATGGACAAGATTAGAAATGGAAGATCACCACTAGTGAAAAGTGATGATAAAAAAAAAAAATAGAACAATCAAAATATTTTAACATCTTATGGTTTAAGATAATTTGGAAACTTTGAAAAGAAAGGAAGTTTATACAAAAAGTTTATCAAGGCAACTCGATCTCAAAAACACTAGTTTTGCGAATTATAGGAATAATCAGCACCACACACCTTTCAGCATTTATTTTAAGAGAAGAAATTATAATTCCAGACAAACTGGGGAGTGGAAAAGCAACAGGAAACTAAGGCAGCATTAAAGCTGTTGAAATGAAAAAGTGAGTGGAAGCAGCAAAGTAGACGTAAACATTTTGGCAAAGTGCCAGATAACATGAAGAGAAAATTTGCAAAGACTAAAATTACAAACAACAATTTAATTTTCTTTCTAAACTCTTTAAATGAAAGTATACCTAATTGGGACAAAACCCTCTCTTCTTATATCCCGATTAACTGAAATCCAGTTTTCCCCAAGAAGAAAATTGCAAAGCCATATATAGTTTAAATAGTAGTAGTAGTAGTAATATAATCAATAAATATACTCACTTAGAATCAAGTGCTAAAAATTTTACTAGAGGAGATACAATGCCAGATTCAATAATAGCAGTAATTGGAGGGGTTCGCTCTCTAGATAACATTTTCCGAGCAGCTTGTGTGGATTGTAACTGTTTGTGAGGGTCATTTGATGCTATGCCATTTATTATCTCTTCTAAAGATTGACAAGGAAGAGCCTGCCAGAAAAATTATTCAAGATTTAATATATATATATATATATATATATATATATATATATATATATATATATATATATATATATATATATATATATATATATATATATATATATATATATATATCACCTTATAAAATGAATCCTACCAAAGGTTAAAATACAAAAACCTACCACAGCATTTTGTTCCTGTAATGGAGAAGTTGGTTCATCAAGGGTTACATTTCTCCTCTTTAATAACTGATCTTCCTTTTTTTGCTTTCTTAGTTCAACACTTGTCTCTTGTCTTCTGCGACGCATCTCCTAAAATAGTTTAATGGTATTTTAATACCTTTAAAAAATTAGCAACTATATAATGACTGGAATAAATCATTAACTGAATATTTACAATAAAGATTGTCAATTATACAAACCTCCATGTCCTTTCCTGCATTTTTAAAGTTCCTAATTCTACTAGGTCCCGGACTTGCATCGCGGGAGGTTGTTCCATCAGTAGAAGGCATGTTTTATTTTTAATGAAATTAATACAAGATCTGAAAGTGAATAATTTTTATTTAAAGAAAATAACCATATATTCCACACACTATATATATATATATATATATATATATATATATATATATATATATATATATATATATATATATATATATATATACACGAGGGTGGGTTGAAAAGTAAAGCTAGTTTTGCTATAAAATCTAATACACTGCGAATAAGGTAATGAAACAGACTGAAAGAAGGTCCAAGGTTTATACAATGAGCATTTATAATTTTTCTACATAATCTCCTTAAACATCAATACATTACTGCAAACGTTGAATCTACTACTCAAAACCAGTTGAAAAGATGTTTTCTGGAATTCTGGAATGTTTTCCAGTCTGCCATTGCTTCTTCACAATCTGAACCAAATTCCAGTAACTAGAGAGACTCCTTAATCAATGGATGCAGCATTTCAATTTCTGGAGTTTCATAATATTGATCAGTTTACAGTCATGTCCTTCAGCAGATATTCCAAATAGGCGGTCTTCCACATCCCAGAATGCTGTCAGCATGAGGTTAATAGCCGGGGATTGAGTCAAACTTTCGTATACCAGGTGAGCTTGGGTGACAATCCCAGAGGCTCATTTTCCTTCTGGATAGAAGTGGTGTACCCACATTTCATCTCCCATTACAATGTTTTGAGAAAACTGATCACCCTCTCAACAATAACAGCTTAGAATTTCATGTTGTTTCCTCATGTCTTCTGTCAGCTGCCTTGGTACCCAAAGGCTACAAATTTTTTGATAATTGAAATCTGCAATTATTGCTTAAACACACACACACTCAAAATTGCAACCATGGAAACAATTTTGGATTGTTTAATTCATTGATTTCCCAGAATAATTTCATCAATGCAAGCATGATGTTGGTAAGTGGTCACTGTAGCAGGCCAGCCACTTCTCAGAGCATCATGAATAGACATTTCACCTTTATTGGAAAGAGTTGCTTTACAGACCAATCAATGAACATTGCTAACATCCATAGTGCCTATTCCATACACTCCAAGCAAACAATGATGAATTTTAGCCACATTCTATACACCTTCGGCATGCAAAAATTCAATCACTGCATATTGCTTCAACAAAGTATTCCTATTAGCTTACAGTACTCTATCTATGCACAACAATGAAATGAAATAACTTTACTGTTCATGTGTTAAATCTATTCTACAAGCTTCAGTCTTTCAAATGCAGGTCCGAACATGTTTATAACCATTAGAGTTGCTAAGCAAAACATCAACAGGCATTTTTCAGTCATCCTCGTGTTTTGTGATATATATTATATATATATATATATATATATATATATATATATATATATATATATATATATTATATATATATATATATATATATATATATATATATATATATATATATATATATTATATATATATATAAATGAAATGTACAGAACTAAGATTACAGACCAACCAGGACTATGGCTAGGGTTGCTTAAAATTTGTAAAGAGGTCAAAAACACTGAAATTTTACGTTCAGAAAATTAGGTATAACTTGAATTGATATTTATTTAATTATACGGAAGGAGTAGAATAGTCAACACTCACTTAAATTAATGATTATATGCAGTTTCTCTGAAAAAATTTAAGAAAATTACAGATTTTGTATAATTTTGATTCAACAGATTAACTTAGGTAAGACCCTAAGGTAAAGTTTGAAAAAATGTAAGAAAATTATCAATATAACCTGTATTTATACATTTCATTGCTATGTTAATGCTGTGTATCCAACTTGTATCATTTAGCTACATTGCAAAATTATTATTTTGTTTATACTTTCAGTCCCTATGGCTAAAAGATAAGCTTTAGCAGCATGAGAGTACTTTACACAATGTTTCAGGATAGGCTCAATAGCTAAATGTAACATCTGCAGCCACAGGAAATTAGAAGATTAGCTCCAGGTGCCCCAAGTAAAAAATTTTCAACAAAATTTTTATAGGTGCATCTAAAATCAAAACACAAAGATAAAACATTCACTAGTAAAAGAGGAGCTATCAAAAGAGAAAAAATATTGAATAAACAAGAAAAATCTTAATTTTCTTATATTTTGTTTGATTTAATCCAGCATTTATAAGTATAATTTGCAATTTTAACCCTGGCTAGAAAACCACAGTTTTCCCCAATTTTTAGCTGGGGCCATGGTTGATTTATAACTAAGATTAAAATTTAAAAGGCACTATATTTCAGAACATGTAAACTAAAGTTGGGAATGGGGGTCTGACAGACACACAAACAAAAATTAAAATTAACCCTTTTGTACCCAGTCTGAATTCAAATCCACTAAAAAAGGCATGGGACTTTACTCCTTATAGCACAGCAAAATAAGGGTAAATTTGATATCATTGAAAAGTGTAGAGTAAAATGGAGTATATATATCGAGCTGAAATGCAAGGCCATTAAAACTAGTTTTAAGCTGGTGGTGGTGACATGAAGTTGCATGTTTGAGGATTTTTAAAAATTTCAGTGAAATCTTAGTTAAGTTATAAACAAAATTTATAATTTTTATATTTTAAGACAATATTAAGAATCATAAAACTTCATATTGGTGTATTTAAAAAAAATTAGTTCCTATAAAAATAAAGCCTTTCAAATTAGGTTTGAAATTATGTATTCATTTACACAATCTGGCAACTTTTGAGTGAATTGACAATTTGCCTTTCTTTTTCATTCACAAAAATATTAAATTTTTTTTTTTGCTATATATATATATATATATATATATATATATATATATATATATATATATATATATATATATATATATATATATATATATATATATATATATATATATATATATATATATATATATGTGTGTGTATGTTGTGTGTCCTTATTAACTATTTTTACATAAAATAAGCCATTCATAATTTTATGCAATTATAAATGAAATGTTTTGTTGTTTATTTTTGGAAATTATTTTCTTTGGAAAAGAAATACTTTTGGATAATATGAAAGATTGTGCGAAAGTGCCCTATATATATATATATATATATATATATATATATATATATATATATATATATATATATATATATATATATATATATATATATATATATATATATGAACCGACCGGGGCCCCGGCCAAAAATCAGGGAAAACCGGGGTTGCCGGCCGGGGTTAAAATGGCAAATTATACTCAATTATTTTTTATTTTTTTTTTTTTTAAATTTTCAGCCGATTCTGCTGAAACTTTCAGTTTATATAGATTTTTTACCGGTAAGAAAAGTCCATTTCTAGCGTTTTTCCGAGTCTATTACGGTTAAAAGTTTTTTTTTTTTTTATTTTTTATTTTTTTTTGTTGAAATTTTACCCTTTTTTAATTGAATGGCGGTGCCAAACCACTTTTTAGAATGAGCTGAAAATTGGACTATTTATTCAAAATTAAATGGGATACAAAAGTCTCTAATAGACTTTTGTTCCCAGAGTTATAGGAAAAATGTTATAAGCCAAAAACTGACCAACTATAGAAAAAAAAATTTTTTTGAACTAAAAAAATCAACCTTTTCAGACAAAAATTTTTTTAAAAAAATACAACTATGACATTTCCTATTTTTGGTGTGTATAGAGGAGGGGTGGGGCTACAAATTCCTCTATGTACTTTATTCGATGACATTCGTTGGTTTTGAGATATAGCCTTCAAAAAGGTCCATTTTTGGCCAAATTTCAAAAATTCCCAAAGTTTGAGAGGCTATATCTCGCTTCAAACAAAGAGCATTTAAATATGCACTAAATAAATATTGTTGCCCTGCCCTCTTCTAAACAATATTCACAAATAAAAAAAAATAGTAGGTAGCGTTTTTTATAAATAATTTTTTTCTCCAGAAGGGTACGATTTTTTCAAGTGCTTATAACTTTTTTTCTAGACGTGATATCAAAAATCTATTCCCACCAATGCAAGAAATTGGGGCAAAGGTATTCAGCTAAATTTTCAGCTCATGTGGACCAGTGGTTTGATCCAGTTATTCATTTTTTTCAACTTTGGGTCCAAATAAGTTTCAAACCGTTATAGACTCAAAAAAATGCTCGAAATCAACTCAGAACTTCGTGAAAAAATTCACATACTTTGAAAATTTCAGCTCAATCAGTCAAATAATAAAAAAAAAAATTTCAAACAAAATATAAGAAAATTAAGATTTTTTTTCTTTTCTGTTTCTTTTGACCGCTCCTTTTCTGCTAGTGAATGTTCATCTTTGTGTTTTGATTTTAGATACTCCAAAAAGATTTGGTTGAAATTTTTTTACTTGTAGCACCCGGAGGTTCTCTTCTAATTTTCTGACTGCAGATGTTAACATTTAGCTATTTCGAGCCTATCCTGAAACATTGTAAAGTATTCAAATACTGCAGAAGCTGATCTTTTAGCCATATTGACTGAAAGTATAAACAAAATAATAATTTTTAAATAATGCAGCTAAATGATACAAGTTTGATACATGGCAATAAAATAACAATGATATGTATAAATACAGGTTAAATTGATAATTTTATATCTTACATTTTTTCAAACTTTACCTTAGGGTCTTAAGTAAACCTGTTGAATCACTATTATGAATTAGAATATTTTTTTTTTTAATTTTTGTACTTTTTTTAAACTTTAACTATACAAAACTGTAATTTTTTGATTTTTTTTTTTTTTGAGAAAATGCATATAATCATTAATTTAAGTGAATGTTGGCTATTCTACTCCTTCCTTACAATTAAATAAACCTTATATCTAATTTTCTTAACCTTAAATTTCAGTGCTTTTGACCTCTTTACAAATTTTAGGAAACCCCGGCCAAATTTGGGTGACCCCGGCCCCGGCCAAATTCCAACCCGGTCGGTCCCTATATATATATATATACATATATATATATATATATATATATACATATATATATATACATATATATATATACATATATATATATACATATATATATATATACATATATATATATACATATATATATATACATATATATATATATATATATATATATATATATATATATATATATATATATATATATATATATATATATATATATATATATATATATATATATAGTTGTGATAGTTTTTCCCTAGCGAACCTTAATCTAATTAGAAAGGTGAAAGCTAATATTAAGGGTTTCACACTCATCTAATAGATTGTAAACATTACACACCATATATTCATTCAGCCGAAATTAAATTTTTAAAAATAATCAAAATATAAATTCATTAATTATTTGTAAGATTTAAAAAAAAATATATTAATTAAATAAAAATATAGATATATTGATATTGAAATAAAAATAAAAAGGTTGGACTATTTTGAGAAAAAGGAATTCATTATTTAATTAAAAGGACAATAAAAGCTTGATCAATTAAGGATAGTCAATGATTTTATGTATACATAAAATCATTGACTATCCTTAATATACATATATATACTATATGGGTCATTCCAAGTCACTTCAACACGACAAAAACCCTGACCCCTTTCGATTTGTATAAAAAGTGGCACACTAACAGATCTTGTTGAGAAAATATGAATGGCGTTTATTGCAGGTCTCTAGCTCATACGGTTCAGAAAATATGACCTTTGAAACTTTGGTCAAAAATGTCAATTTTCAGAGAGTAGTCCGAGGTCAAAATACAATATCTCGGCTTCTATGGCACTTAGAAGCATCGTGTAAAGACCATTTAAAAGATCTTGAATAGCGGTACAACATTTATTTAGATGATTTTGACCTCGGAGGTCAAATAAAAAATTTGACCTATTGTGACCTTGACCTTGACCTTGAAAAAAAACCTCATCTTCGATTTTTTTCAAACTTTGCTGAATTATTGTTATATATGTATATTTTAATTTTTTTAATGAATTATTTTTGGTTTTGGCTTGGTTTAGAAAATATAAGCAATTTAATAAGTACAAATATCACATTTTTCACTTTTTTGCGATTTTTATCTCATTCAATGTATAGTTCCAACATTTCCATTTCTCTTTCTCTCTCTCTCATATATATATATATATATATATATATATATATATATATATATATATATATATATATATATATATATATATATATATATATTGTAAGGGGCTGGCTGCTGCCGAGTATATTTTTCTCGTTTCAGATTGCATGGAGTATTCTCTGAGGAATATAGTCTTACCTGCTTGTTGCTTTGCTGTTATGCTGTTTGATTTTGACTGTGCTTGGGATCCACAATATTAATGTGCATGTGCCATGTCCTAGACTGGAGAGCGTGAAGGGAGATTGATATTAACATGTTTATTTGTTTAGATACGTTAATGTTATTCTTCTATGTTAAATTTATTTTTATTATTATTATTATTTATTGAGTGCACTTGTGCTAATGAAAAGTCTTATGAGCTATTGTTCCCATTTCGGGCAATAATTAAAAACAGGTTATTCTTATTCAAACAGGTTGTTATTCTCAAGAAGGCATATTACCCTTTCAAGAGTAGGTTATATTCTTTGTGTTTTTATTATTATTTTTATTATTAATTCATTATATATTTTTAGATCATTTAAACTGAGGTGAGGCACTGGGGTAATTATTTATAATTCTCACAGGTGCCGGTCTAGGGCCTTATTGCCTAGTGCTAATCTGGAGTTATAATCTCTATACCTATCAGGTAGAAAATTTAGATAAGAGACCTTAATGGTTTTTGAAATTATCATATATTTTTGTTTTTTATAAAATTTTAATATTTAATATTCACTTTGGGAAAAGAAAATGTCTGTAGTGTGATAAATTTCACAGTAAAACCTTTTTTTAATTATTGCCCGAAATGGGAACAATAGCTCATAAGACTTTTCATTAGCACAAGTGCACTCAATAAATAATAATAATAAAAAATTTAACATAGAAGAATAACATTAACGTATCTAAACAAATAAACATGTTAACATCAATCTCCCTTCACGCTCTCCAGTCTAGGACATGGCACATGCACATTAATATTGTGGATCCCAAGCACAGTCAAAATCAAACAGCATAACAGCAAAGCAACAAGCAGGTAAGGACTATATTCCTCAGAGAATACGAGAAAAATATACTCGGCAGCAGCCAGCCCCTTACAATATATATAATATATATATATATATATATATATATATATATATATATATATATATATTATATATATATATATATATATATATATATATATATATATATAATATATATATATATATATATATATATATATGAGAGAGAAAGAGAAATGGAAATGTTGGAACTATACATTGAATGAGATAAAAATCGCAAAAAAGTGAAAAATGTGATATTTGTACTTATTAAATTGCTTATATTTTCTAAACCAAGCCAAAACCAAAAATAATTCATTAAAAAAATTAAAATATACATATATAACAATAATTCAGCAAAGTTTGAAAAAAATCGAAGATGAGGTTTTTTTCAAGGTCAAGGTCACCAATAGGTCAAATTTTTTATTTGACCTCCGAGGTCAAAATTATCTAAATAAATGTTGTACCGCTATTCAAGATCTTTTAAATGGTCTTTACACGATGCTTCTAAGTGCCATAGAAGCCGAGATATTTTATTTTGACCTCGTACTACTCTCTGAAAATTGACATTTTTGACCAAAGTTTCAAAGGTCATATTTTCTGAACCGTATGAGCTAGAGACCTGCAATAAACACCATTCATATTTTCTCAAGATCTGTTAGTGTGCCATTTTTCATAAAAATCGAAAGGGGTCACAGAAAAAAATTGCCAAATTTTGGTTGAAGTGACTTGGAATGACCCATATACATATATAAAATTCCAATATTCTATGATCAAGGAAGATGCATATTAAAGGACAAGAAATTAGAAAAAAAAAAAAAAAAGGGATGGGTTTCTCCATGGTCATAGAACTGGCAGAAGAAGGAAGATGAGGAAAAAAAAAAGATATAAAATTTAAATTTTTTCAAACTATGAAATTAAATATAATTTACATTTTGACACTAAAACCCTCAACTCAATCCAATTAAAAAGGTTATCATACAGTAATTTTGGAAACCATGGCCACAGCCTTTTTAAGCTATGCCATGACTTTTTTTTTTTTTGGTGCATAGGATAGCCATGATATAAATTTTGTTTGTTGAAGACATTATCTGTGAAAAGTATAGATAGGAAAATAGAGACAGTTAGAAGCCAAATTTGTACTTGATTAAATAAGTTCTCAGGTAAAATTTTATTTTCTTATTTTTACAACATAGCAACTACATAAATATCTTTTTTCATAAATTAAGAGCTACATTTCCATTTGATATGAATAAAATTCCAGCTGGCTGGGTTCTCTTCAACTAATACAAATAACAAAACTAGAATGTAAAAATGCCCCAAATACCCGAGAAAAAGACATTACCATAAAATTCAAGGGATCGAAAATGAACTCCGTGCTATTTACCATATTTCTAGCATTGATATCATGAAATGCAATTTAAAATTTCCAAAAGTTAAATAACAAACCATTATTCAACTAGTACATCTTGAAGTTAAAAACTCAATTTCTCAAAAGTTCAAAACGGACTTTTAAAATGCAACTCACGTTGAAATATACAGGCCTAAGTAAAATAAATCGACTTCCACAGTTTGGAAGTTTTAGGAATTATTGAAGTTAAACTTTATTACTTAATAAAATTTTCATTTGCATATACACTATAATAGCTTAAAATAACAATAAAAATTAAATTTCATGCAAATTTAGAACAAAAGCAACCTCTAAAACTATATAAACCTTACCTTTCACAGATTTAGCGTACAAAAATTAAAAAAACATGATGGCGGTAAGAGGTTATTTAAAATTTCATTGGCTAAGAGGATGATGATACCAGTTTAGAGATTTTATTTACAAAAAAAAAATATTTTTCCAACCAAAATAAAATTTAAAAGTCACAATAATGTAAATATATTTTAAAATTAAAAAAAACGCATTGAAGAGTGATTAAATATTTTCTTAAATTTATATATATCATTCTCTAAAATAATAAAATAATTGGGGAGAGTTTATTTGTTTGCTTGCTTTTAATAGAATCATAGATGAATGGAATACATAAAAAAAGAAAACTCATATTATCTGCAGGGTTGGGGATTTTTTTATATAAGAATCAAATTAATTTTTAAAAAAATCATGATTTTTTTAATTTTTATTTTATTGGTTTTTTTAGTAACAAATTTTTTCTTATTTGTAAGCTTATTCGCCTAAGTAATAATTAGTATGTAAATATAGTAAATAAGTAAGTATAATTACATAATTGGCTTAATTAAGTTATTAAATTAAATTACATAAATTACTTTTTAAGTACAAGCAATTTTAATTTTTTTTCACCTAAAAAAGGACGAAAATGCTACTGATAGAACCAATTCACTGTATTTAAAATTTAAATTTAAAGGAAACAAGTAAACTAAATTATATTTTTATTTTTAAAATATTTTGTGGTGTTGTGTTGCTATTTAATTTTTATTATTATATTATTAAGATGAATATTAAAAAAAAAAAAAAAAAAAAAAACACAATTATTCTTAGTTTTGGAACCAGGGTTGGCAAAATAAAAATTAATTTAAATTAATCAATTAATTTTTTACGTGACTTTTTTCATCTAATTGATTTTTATTATTTAAAAAATATAAATAAATAAAATAACGTAGTTTTCTTCATATTTTTAAGTTCTTTTTCTATTCTAATTTCAGAAAAATTGCTGATCTTTAATACAGATTTCAATTTATTGACCCATCACAATTTTTTATATATATATATATATATATATATTATATATATATATATATATATATATATATATATATATATATATAATATATATATATATATATATATTATATACCTCATCCACCCTTTCCCCATCACCACTTGGGAGTTGGTGGCCAATGGTGATGAAGTTGGTGCTATCATAAATTCGCAGTCGGCTGTTCTGGATGCACGGTTTGTATTTTTCATTAATTTGTGCAACATTCTCAGTCTTCAATCCAATTTCCACTTTGTTGAACATCACCTCTCTTCTTCTAGACCTTACCTTATTCTTGACCGAAACTCAGATGTTTGAACGTTTTGATAGCACATCCTTTTCTGTTTCCTCCTACTGTATCTATCCTCAATTTTCAGACAAAGGTGGTTTTTGCGTATACGTGTTCAACGATGTCGTTTCTTCTCGTGTTTCTAATTTGGAATCTTCCGAAGTTTCCATCTTGTGGCTTAGGCTCTCTTCTCATTCTGTGACTAAATTCATTTGTTTTCTTCATTTATATCTTAATTCTACCAACTATCCTAAATTTTTCGAGTATCTAAACTTCAAAATAGAACACATTCTCTCTTCTTCTCCTTTCTCTTTTCTCTGAAATCATCATATTGAATGATTTCAATGTTCACCACCGCTAATGGCTTTCATCTAGTTATCATGATACAGGTGGGGAACATGCCTTCCAATTCGCTATCCAAAATGAACTTGAGCAGTTGATGCAGTTACCTACTCGTATCCCTGATCGTCTTGGAGATGAACCCAACATTCTAGACCTTTTTCTAACTTCTAATCCTTCTCCTTATACTGTTAAACTCTTTCCTCCTCTGGGTTCCTCAGATCACCTTCTTATCTCTGTATCCTCTTCTATCTCTTCAACTCTTCAGCAGGAAAGACCTCCTTCTATTTAAAGGAAGCGTTTGTGGCATTTCAGTGCCTTAGACTGGTTGGACTTGCGATCAATACTTCTTTGATTTCTAGTGGAATGATTATTGCTTTCGTGGGAGGGGTCCCTCGGAGTGTGCAGAACGCATTATCGAGGTGATTCTCTCTGGTATGGAGGCGTACATTCCATATTCTTTCTCTTCTATTAAACCTGTCAAACCTTGGTTTTACTCTGCTTGTTCTTTTGCTATTTACCGCAGGAATGCTGCCTCCAGGGACTACCGTCGTCTTCAAACTCCAGAAACTTATTCAACTTATATTTCATCCCTGAATCGTGCAAAATCTATCCTTTGTAACACAAAAAAAAAAATTTTTTTTCGTTTAAAATGCAATAATCTTTCTGGTTCCCTTTTCTCACGCTCTTTCTGGCATTTTGCAAAAAAAAAATGTCAACTCTAACTTTGCTTCTTCCTCATTCTTACCTCTAGTATCTTCAGACGGCACAACTGCTGTGTTACCTTCTAAAGCTGATCTCTTCGCTCACACTTTTACCTCTAATTCAACGGGCCTTAGCTATTCCTCCTCTTCAACCCCCTCCAACTCATTCAATTTCTTCTAAAAACGCCATTTCTGCTGTCTCTGAGCTCAATACTAAGAAGGTGTACGGTCCTGATGGTGTTCCCCCTATGGTTTTCAAAACTTTTGCTTCCGAGCTTGCATACTGCCATGATAAACTATTTTTTTTAAAACCAATTAAAGATAAATATGTAAATTACACATTTAAGAAAACAAATCGAATGGTGTGAAGGAAATAACGTAAATACATAAGAACGCCAATAATTGCGTTACAAAATACACTTTTAGTGGAAGGCTACTACTCAGTGTTCAGGAAATACAAAAAAGGCGCTAAATGACAATTGTCACGTAGCATCAATTAATTACTACACGATTTGAATTATTAATTAAATAATTGATTAAAATGATCAACCAGGTGCAGCAAGCTCATCTACACGATGCTAGAAATGGCTAATACTAGTTATGGTTAATCTAGAAGTTTCTCCACATGTACTTCAAGAATATTCCTAAAATTTCCGGAAATTTCATTTAGTTTTTGGAAAATTACGATTGCCAACCATAAATTTTTGGCATTTCACACTTTAAACTTTTTGAAAATTATCGCAATCGCAAATGTGTGTGTGTGTGTGTGTGTGTGTGTGTGTGTGTGTGTGTGTGTGTGTGTGTGTGTGTGTGTGTGTGTGTGTGTGTGTGTGTGTGTGTGTGTGTGTGTGTGTGTGTGTGTGTGTGTGTGTGTGTGTGTGTGTGTGTGTGTGTGTGTGTGTGTGTGTGTGTGTGTGTGTGTGTGTGTGTGTGTGTGTGTGTGTGTGTGTGTGTGTGTGTGTGTGTGTGTGTGTGTGTGTGTGTGTGTGTGTGTGTGTGTGTGTGTGTGTGTGTGTGTGTGTGTGTGTGTGTGTGTGTGTGTGTGTGTGTGTGCTGACATAAATTGAGGAATTTCGTCAAGTGTGGAGGAGGATGTATAATTTTCGCAAGTGCGGATGAAGGTGTTAACACGATAAGGTGTTAATTTTGATAAAGATTCTTCGCGAATGATGCCATCACTAGTTCAAAGCATATAGAGTGTGGTGCCATTCAGATTTCGTGGAACACACCCTCAGATCTGTCCATAGACTTTATGGATCTGTCATCAATTTTCGCTGCAGCGAGCAGAAAATTACTACAGTTGGGCTCATGAAAACCGATTCCTGAAACACTTCGCTTGAAGTATTTTGACGTTGCAACTAGTAATATGGGCGTATTAAAAATTCTGTGACAATAGACATTATCACGGTACAGTTAGATGTTTTAAAAGTTTTTGTTATCTTAATTTCAAATATCTTTGTATACACCTACTTTTAATTATTAATTTCTTGTATGTAAGGACAAGGTGGGCTGATGTTGCTCATATTTCAGTTTCTTCCCCAAAAGGAACTGAAAATTGGATGGAAATTTAGAATTAATTTTTTTGGTACAGCTTTTGGGTTACTTAATATTGGTTTGTTATTTTATAATTCATGTGAGAATTTTGTAATAGGTGAAATGGTACATAATATACCAAACATTTCAACACCCTATGATAATGGTGGGTGACATGAATACTAGTGATGCACCAAAGATCCCATTTTACAACTACAGCAACGGCCGTAGTTTTGTGTACCCCAGATTACTTTCAAATAATAAATTTTAACTTTCATTACCTTGCATGAAAGGAGGCAAAATAATAAAAATAAATTTGTATATATAACATTTTCTGAAATAAAAATGGTCTATAAATTTATATACTTTGGGACCAGAATAGCACCAAGAAATTAAAATTATTCTTATATAACTTTTAATAATTAGAAGAAATGTAAATTAGAAAATAAGATAAAATCTTTGAAAACTGTAAAATTGAAAAAGGGTATCGGATGTGAAAACCTTTTACCATATATATATATATATATATATATATATATATATATATATATATATATATATATATATATATATATATATATATATATATATATATATTATTTCATTATTGGTCATTTAGTACTTATAATGAATAATTTCCCATTTGAAGAACCTTACAATTTTTTATTAAAATTCATTTGCCTCTTTTTAGCCCAGCCATGAAGTTTATCTAAATCATGTTGAACTGTTATATATACCTCAGTATTTCTTACAGGATAGGCCAATTTAGCATTATCAGCAAACTTGAAAACAACATTTAATTCCTCTTATTCAAATCATTAATATAAATTAAGAATAGAAGAGGTTCCATTACAAAATGTTGAGAAACCCAACCCTTTACTATTTCCCATAATGAATTATTTCCATTTAATACTACATACTGTCTTGCCTTTCATCTATTCCTGTATTCAATTATAAACAACCCCTCCTAAACCATACTGATGTAATTTGTAAATCAGCCTTTTATGAGGTACCTTATCAAGAGCTTTACTAAAATCAGGATATACAATATCTTTTTAAGTGCTCAATAAATATTAAAAGATTTATCGTATATGATTTACCTTCCCAAAACCATGTTGTCTCACAAAATCTTACTATCAACTAAATGTTTTTCTATTCAACTTTTCAATATTTTTTTGAACTGTAACTACTAATGACGTTAAGCAAACTGGTCTGTAATTAACAATATCATCCTAATTACCTTTCTTAAAAATTAGTACCAAGAAAGCAATTTTCCAATCCTCTTGTATCACATTAATTAAGAGATATATAAAATATAAACTGTGTTTAATATTTAATAGGTCTTTTAATTACAATTGCATATTGATGACTCCTTAAAGGATATGTTAAAACAGGTCACAAATTATTGAGAAGATTTGGTAGGAGATCTAGGTATTTCATGTGGTCAGAAGAGTGCAAAAAATAGCTTAAGAGAGAGAAAAACAACTCCTAATAAATGAGAAGCAAATCAACTTATATTCCTTGTATTAACTATAAAAAAAACTTGCCTTCTGTAAAGGAATAATTGTTCCCACAAAGAGGGAAGCCTGGAAAAAACTATGCAGAATAAAGTTTTTCTACTCCTGACACCTAAATATTAAATCTCAGAAAATTCTTAGGTACATATTCTCCACAAACATTCCCATTAACTAAGAAGGTAATTTTCTTTTTAACAATCTAGAAAAGGCAGAGGTATCCTATTACTATAAACAATTTGTCAATTCCAGATCAACTGGTAGACAAAAACGATTTGAAAGCCTTTATCAGAAAAATGTCAGTAGTTAATAGCAACTTGGGTAGGCCATTTCTCATGTAAGAGTTAGCAAAAGTTTTGAGATCTCTCGAGAGTAATCTAACTACAGGATAAGATTTTCTACCTTTCAATGAGTTCTTGACCCATCTAGAGTATCCATCTTTAGAAAGTCTTTTGATACTATAAAAGTTGGGCACAGGTATGGACCAACCAGGACTCCAGCCATTCCTGACACTATCTAATAATCAGGGAAAACCAGGGTTAATTGCAAATTATACTTATTAATGGTGGATTAAATTAAAACAAAATATTAGAAGATTAAGATTTTAATTCCATTACTCCTTTGTTACATATTGGGTGTAGCAAAATTAATACATCATTAAAGAGGAAACAAACAATTCATTCACTTAAATCGCTATTCACTATCAGAATCATCTTGAACATTTACATCATAAGTTTTAGAATTTGGAGGAGTGAAATGTTCAGGAACAGAGAACAGTGACGTTGAATATGTCACTGCTCCAAGATTGTATTTTAAAACTAACATTTAAACATTTTTTTGTAATAGTTTGATTCTATCTTTTTGACTTAATTTCCGTACTTTGAATTCTCTTTCACTGGTGCTGGAGCTTGCTGGTGGGCACAAATATACTCTTGGCAGTGTTGCTAGTATGGGAAGATCATTTGTGTTTGCCTTCCAGAGGACAAGAGAGTCATTGTTGATGTTAATTTTTTTCATTTTCATTTTATCTAAGTAAACCTGTTGAATCACTATTGGAATCAAAAATATTTTTTCAAACTTTTATTATACAAAATCTATAATTTTTTGAAAAAATGTATATCATTAATGTAAGAGAATGTTGGCTATTCTACTCCTTCCTTATAAGTAAATTAATCTCAATTAAATTTATATCTAATTTTCTTAACCTAAAATTTCAGTACTTTTAATCTCTTTACAAATTTTGGCAACCCCAGCCAGAGCCCTGGACCCTGGCCCTGCAAAATTCCAACCCCAGTCAGTCCATAGGCACAGGGCATTTGTTCACAACATTGGAAGAGGTCTGTTATTTTACCAGTATTGAAACTCAACAAAAATGTAACTTATCTGGAGGCTTATAGACCTTTAATTTGTTGCCATGTATATGGAGAAAAGTACTGAAAAAGTTGTTATTAATAGACTCATTTGGTGGTTAAGACACTATAATCAGTTATCAGATACCCAATATGGATTTTGTCTTGGTAGAGGTCCATTGGATTATGTATTACACCTTGAATACATGATTCATCAAGCTCATCAAAATAAGGAAAATGCTTTGTACCCTTTATTGATCCGAGATCAGTTTTTGATTCTGCTTTGCATATTAGTATATTATACAAAGCTGCAATGAAAAATATATGCAGGTTTCTATTACTGTGGTTGCAAGGCTTCTTACATCAGAGGAAATTCTGTCTCCATCAATGAAAAACAATTCCAAATATGTGTAACAGAACTGCATTGTTACCAGGTATCAGTGTTTGCCCAACTTGATTCTCTATATTTTTGTTAGATCATCCAGAAAAAATCTCTGCCCACATAATCTCATCCTGTTATTGCTGTATAGTGGTGAAAGCCTCTGAGATGGCCATTGCTCCAATATGTATGTAGAAAGCAGTTTTCTGTAAAAAAAGCTAGTTATCTTCGTGGAAACTGGATAAATCCTGGCAAAATTTGCCAGGATTCCTTCTTTACATTGTAACTGTCTATTCACAAGCAGAATTCTATAGTTGTGAAACAAATTTCTTGGGCTAATTGAGATGACCTGTACTTAACCTGAAAGTATCACATTCGTTTATTTGCCAAACTCTGCCACCAGTTGATTGAATCATATGAAGAGATTAATTGGCATTTCATGGGGTTCTTGTAACTCGCTGTTGCATGTCTGTATTATGTTAGAAGTAAATTAGATTATAGAATCATTTTTTATGGATCTTCTGAAAGCTCCCACTTAAAAAAAGTTGACATTATAGAAAATAAAGAAGCCCTCATAAAAGTTTTGGTGTCATTCTCATTATCACCAGTTTCTACATTGTTAATAAAGTTATGAATTCCATTATTAGAATTCAGAAGAAAAGAAGTTTTCTTAAATTTTCAACAACTCCAAAACAATTATCTTCATCATACATTTCTTCATCGTAAAAATAATCCTCATTTTATAAATAAGAATAATTCATTTATCTGTAGGGTCTCAGGGATATGTTGACATTCATTCATTTTACTGCCACCTATAGTGCCTATCCCACATTTTTCTTCACATTCTCCTTATGTATATATACCATTTACTTGCAGTGATGAACTGCTCAAGATTTGGAGAAAAGTGTGATCCTTCATACATTGCTTAACAGAAATTGAAGAGATTAAGAAAGCTTTCTTCATAGATAGATCCAAATTAATTACTCTGCTTCCTTCTACTTCTGTTTATATATATTCCATATGTTAATGTAATGAAAACTTTGAAATTGGAAAAGGGATACACCACCTTGTGTACAGAATTATTTGCCATCTGTAAAGCTTTCAATTTAATTGTTACCTACTTATCTCCACAAAAGATTTACAGATTCTCTATCCTCTTTCCACATGAAATGTAGGAAAATATCACTATAATAATTTACAACATTGCATTGAAACTGGTCTTTTCAAACTCTACAGCCAAAAACTGGGGCATTCATTTGGTCTAGTTTCCTTCTCACACAGGCATTAAAGATGAAATTAAGAATCCTGTAGCACAAATAATACACCTTTTGAGCATTTCAGTATATCCAATGGAGAAGTTGGTATTACTCCTACAGTTCAAACATATTTCATGTGTCTTAGATATGTTATTGGTAAAGAGGAATTGGGTGCTTTTGAATCACTTGGAGCATCAGTTCAATTTTGAAAGCATTTTATCTTTAGTGGAAATCCCAAAAGAAATTGATAAAAGACTATAAGATTGATTGTGAAATTTCTCATGAGCATGGGTAATTTGTATATATCTCCATCTTTTATTGAATGTCCATCATTCCTGTAATAGTTGCATGTTTTGTCTTGGCTAATTATGTGATAGACTTATGTCTTCAAGAGATGGCCCATCAGCATATTGACTCACTGGTTTTTAATCTACAAGTAATCACAAAAGAAATCTTCATTACAAAAAAAAAATTTCTTTTTTAATTTTATTTTCTCTTGCTTATTTGTACTATGGATCCTGATGAGAATAAATTTAAAGATTCTCATTACTCTTCAATTTATTTGCATAATTTGTTAAGTAGGTATACAGTATATTAATTGGGGATTTTTTTTTTATAGCAGTTTTGTTTAGTTTTTATATTTTGTAGTTAAATCATTTCATATAATTATTTTGGATAGTTTGGTTGGTTGCGCCCAGTTTTTAAATTGTTTGTGAAAACCTTACACTATTGGACC
Organism: Armadillidium nasatum; assembly: GCA_009176605.1. Taxonomy (NCBI): domain Eukaryota; kingdom Metazoa; phylum Arthropoda; class Malacostraca; order Isopoda; family Armadillidiidae; genus Armadillidium; species Armadillidium nasatum. Next base: position 57,234 of record SEYY01000682.1, read on the forward strand.
AAAGATAATCAGGGTTTTTGTTTAAGGTTTGTTTAATTTATCTTAGGCTTAAGGGGGTGCTACTTAAGTGCCCCTGAAATGTTACATTCATAATTGTGGGTTGAAATTATTTGCATGAGGAAAATTTCTAAATCTGGGATGAGCTATTCATAACTAATGGCAGTTGTTACATTTTTAACTGGGAAAGTCTGGATCTAGTTCTCCTAAACATTTAAATCAAATTCACATCAAGGTTGCCATTTTTACAATTAATGTATCTTTGACAGACATTTATCAACTTCTTATTTGACATGAAATTCATGTATTAGTTTTAGAGTTGTGTCAGTTAAATACATTTCATTTGGATTCCAGGAAATGTTGAAATAATACTACATGATGAAGTATATTCTTCTGTTATGTGTACCTTTCTGCTTTAGTAGTCATGCACAAAATTTAATGTTTTAATAAAATAGAACTATGACTTCTAGGAAGACAATTTGAATCAGTGTAGAGGTGTTTATGTTTCAGAACTTGATTCAAAATTGGTTTAGCATTTCTGAGCATGGTAAGCAAGAAAAAAATTATTTTCTTGTTTACCATCTCTAAAAGGAATCTCCAATTAAAGATGAGCCATACTTGTTCAACAAGACTTCAAAACATATTTTTATTGATTACCCTAATTTTGGATAGCAAAAATATTACATTAAATTTTAATAAAATTTTTACTTTTAATTAATAAATATTCTTAGTTTTAATTATACTTGATGCTCTTTCATAATATGTGCCTATATATAAAATATTAAAATATTTTTGCACAAGTTAAATTAGCTGGTATGTCATTGGTATCATCGGTTTTATGCATGCTAAGTTTTAAATGTATATAAATATAAGTACTGTTAACAAAAAAATTGCAAGGAAAAAATAGTTGGAAAATAAATTCAGGAGCATGTTACTTATTGCTGAACTCAGCCATGGACTTGGTTGAATTTGAGTCCACAAAATCTGGCAGAGTCCCTGAGTCTCAGACTCGGTCATGATATATATATATATATATATATATATATATATATATATATATATATATATATATATATATATATATATATATATATATATATATATATATATATATATATATATATATATATATACTGTTTAGGACTTAGGAGTATTGTGGTTCCAGGTTTACTGTCATTTATTATACAGTATCAGTATATTTATAGCTCAAAGGAAAAAATTTTTCTCCAGGTTTTATTTTTTTATTTTTGTAGTACTCAATCATTAATTTTCAGAATAAGTAGTAATTATTTATTACATTAGTCACATATTCAAAAACAATATTTAATTCACATTCTTTGATTTTCAGTATTTTTTATTATTAAGAATTTAAAGCTTTTTACTTAAATGACTTTACCAAGTAGTTTGAAACAAAGTTTATATAACTGGATGGTGCTATATTTTTTACTTTTGCTTCATCCAAGCGTAGCTTCTAATGGTGATAATTCTAATCAGTTTCAAGGTTGTTTTCATACTTGTCATTTTAATAATTGTTTAGAAGGTAAGTTTAAAATTTTGATGTTTGTTTTTATTTTAATTTGTAATGTTTTACTCAGTATTATATTATTGATATCAGAACATGAAAAGTTTTAAGATTTGTAGACATTTCCTATATAGAAATAATTTTTTAACCCTTGAATGAGTTTTTGAGATTATGGTAACCGCCATTAAAATCTGAAAAATGAATTACCAACTGGCAACTGTAGAGTTTTAAATTTGTGGTGAAGGTTTAATGCTTGATCAAATGTTGGTATGTTATGGGCATTTGTTGAGTATGGAAGGAGTTGCTCTGCAGTGTATAATACTTTAGAAACTCCAATTTTGTGGCTTGTGTGATTCCATAATAATGTCTGTTTC
>SEYY01000682.1:64126-89126 GCA_009176605.1 Armadillidium nasatum
TATGTTTTTCTTTTTTTTTGCGTATTAAGTTTTATTTGCTAATGTTTAACTGGTAATAATATAACGAAGATTTGTAGTTATTTTATTAATATTATTTGTAGGCTAGTTTGGTAATTTGTTTGCTTGTAAAAAATTCTGAAGGTATTGTAGTAATTTTGTTTTTTAGTTTAATATGAGCTTTTACATTAGTATACTTTTTTATATAGGATTACTGAATGGATTTGGGTGGCTAATCTGGTCATGGAAAAGACCTGACAAGAGGGAGTACTTGTTTTGGTGTCATGCCACTAAGGTTTGTTTGGGAATGACTTTGGTTTTCGAATTACTTGACTTTTCTCCCATTTTATGGACATTTGATGCACATTCTTTGTGGCATCTTTCCACAGTCATTCTACCATTTTTTTGGTACAGGTAAGCTAATTATAATTAAGGAATTAGTTTTAGTTTTATTTGGTTAGCTCATGTTATATAATAATTGAAATAGCCATCATTGTAATTGCTTGATAACATCTGTCTTTATTACTGTCACTGCTTTCAAGGGTTCGATAATTCTTTTCATGTTTTCGTTAAAAATTGTCTGTGCATTGTGAAATGCAAAGTATATAATGTAGTATTATTATATGGTTATTACCTTAAACATTTTTTTTTAATTTGTCCAAGCACTTTAGGTATTCTATCATCCTTCACACAGGAAACCATGGATTCCACACTTCTATTGTTTTTAGTTTCCATTTTAATCCGCGTCTCATTTTCACACCACATATTTGAGATTTTAGTTGAATTATTTGAAGCATATTTTTTCAACACACAACTGCATTGAATAGTTGGCATCAAAATGTTTTCACATACTTTATCTTTATTTGGTGATCACACGTTAATCTTGGTTCATTTTACATGAACCATTTTCTTAATACCAATTTCTTTTCTTTATTCAAAAAAGTTAAAAGGAAATCATATAATGTAATCAGCACTGGAGAAGAAATATTATTTCTAGGTTTATATTTGCGTTGAATTATTATTATTATTATTTCTTCTTTTGTTCTCAGGAACGTATTTCATTAAGAAATTATAATATAGTTTAGTATTGTTTCCAGGCAATTAATATATATTTTATTTTAATATTACCTCTGTTGGAAAAAGACCACTGGCTTTCAAAATGTCTACCAGTTTAAAAATATCAGGTTCAGTCCAAATTAATGGTCGATATATGTTGATACACAACGTTTCAATGGTGTAAGCTAAAGAAAATTATGTAAACCCGACTATTATCAGAAAAAAAATTTTTTATTATTATAAAAAAAGGGAAATTTTTTTTATCAATTATGAACTATTTTTAATTTATAGAAACTTTTTTTATTTCTTAAGATCCAGAAAAGCACATAAATTCCGGCGAGTCGACTTGTTTGTTGTTGGAAACTTCGTTAATAATAATAATAATAATAATAATAATAATAATAATAATAATAATAATAATAATAATAGTAGGAACAATAATGATAACACGGTATTATTATTATTATTATTATTTATTTATTTATTTTCAGATTTATAGAAGGAGATTGTTGTTATTTATTGTCATTTAAAGGGATTTGTTTTTGGAAACTTTGTTAATAATAATAATAATAATAGGAACAATAATAATAACACGGTATTATTATAATTATTTTTTTCAGATTTATAGGAGATTGTTATTATTAATTGTCATTTAAGGGGATTTGTTAGAAACTTTGTTAATAATAATAGGAACAATAATAACACGGTATTATTATTATTTATTTATTTATTTTCAGATTTATAGAAGGAGATTGTTATTATTTATTGGAAAATATGTCTCGACGTTCTTATCTGAAGAAGTCTGCATAACCCTTGTTTTTTTTCATATTTTGATATACTGTTACCTCTTACCAGTCTGTGATAAACTTTCAAAAATATTTGAAATTTGATTCTTAGTATTTACTGTTATTGGAAATTTTAAATATTTTGTTGTTTACACCAGTTACTCTCTTTAGTGAGTTTATTCTATAAAATGTTTAAATGTGCAATAGAAAATGTTCTTTATCAGGATGTAGATCTCAGATCTCGGATCTGGATATATATTATAATATTTTAGTATATAGCTTGTTTTGCACTTGAATTTTTTTTTCTTTTTGCACAATAGATTTTTGACATTCAAACTTAGTAGTTTATCTGTAACTGTTTTCTTGAGTTTTTTTTTTTTTTTTTTTTTTTTTTTTCACAATGTAGATTTTTCTCACTTTCACTTCACAGTTTGTTTGCAACTACTTGTCCAAATGTATCTGGAATTTTTTTTTACATGAAAATTTAAATTTTTTTAAATTTAAATTTCTAGTTTATCTGTAACCGCTTGCCTATCTATAAGCCTCATTCTCATTCATCAAAGACGTAATCTTTTTACCTTGTTCTTTTCTGTCTTCAAGTCTTAAAATAGTTAAAATTTTTTATTCTCTTTCTCTGTAATGATTTTTTATTAGTAGCAAGAATGTCAATAATGTATTGCAAATTTTGGAAAAAGAAGTAGTTTCCAACCTATTAAATTGTAAATATCCCCTTAAATGACATCTTATCCACCTAGATTGGTTTTATATTTAATTGTTTGCTATCATATTTTTAGAACAAAGGAAAAGTTATCTAAAAAAATTGTTTGTGTTTATTTATGTAAGATTGTTTTATCTTTAACACACGTTTTTATTATGAAATTTAAATTATTTACTTTTTATTTTTAAATACATTTTTAATCAATGTTAGTACGGTGATTATTTTATCCTAAAATATTGAAATGATGAGGTACTGTAAACCGAAATAAAGTGGAAAATGTATAAGATTATTTTTCAGCAAATATCAAATCACATGCCACAATCCTGAAGTGTTTTCAGTAACATCGTTAGTACCAGATAGATATGAGCATAGACAATATTTTCAACCTTAAATCAAAATTTATGAACTTGCAAACAAGGAAAGTTTACACCTATATTTCATATCACTGATTTTCGATTATTTATGATTTGTAATTTAGTTTAAAATTCCAGATCAACACACACACACACAAGCGTGTGTGTATTTTTTTTTTTTTTTTTTTTTTTTTTTTTTTTTTTGACGATTATCTGTTTAGGATTTTTTCAAAGCTTAATGAAAGAAGAAAGTATCGTGTATATATGACAAGTTTTATAAATAACTGGTCACTTTTCTTTCAAGGAAGGCGGCACATATGTAAATAGAAAGGGGAAAAATACGCATTTTTGCTGGGAAAAGTTTGGGTGACGCAGGCACTCATTTTTTAATTTTGTAATCACAGGAAAACTTATGGCTTGACCTAGATAGAGTTTATGAAAAAACACAATAAACAAGCCAAGAGTTGCTAACATCCACTCATTGTGAAAATGTTTTGTGCCACAATGGTGGTAAAATAGCTACCGGCTCCCTCGAGCACCTTCTGCCAGCTAAATTGCCTTAGAGGAAAGTGCACTAGAAAGGAAAAAGACCAGCAAGGGAAGAATTAGTGTCTTTCAGCCCTAAATTTGACCCATATATACTGACCCCAAATTTCAATGGTTTGTTGCAGCCAATGTAATGTAGGTTTACCAAAATGACATGTTAAAACGTAGAAGAGGCAAAGGAACTGGCGATGAAAGATTTGCAGTTAACATAATCAGAGTATACTATTTTGAGGCGATCTACCGAGAGACCCTATTTAATTCAATGCGTTTAGAATTGGAAAACTGATAACTAGAAACATACGTTCAATAGAAGTCTAATCACTTTCTGGGGAAAGTACGGATTTGAATAGGATATTGATGTCACAAATGGAACGTAAAAGCGTGGAATATATATCTGGACCTTGAAAAAGTATAATATTGAAATGATTAAGGAAATCCGAAGGAAACGTGCTTGCGAGAAGATAGAAGTATATTTTACCCTAATATGAGCCTTCTATTATCACAAATAATTTTTAAAAATCCTGTATTTCTTAAGGCTGAAGATAGGAATAGAAATTACAATTAAAAAATCCTGTATTTCTTAAGGCTGAAGATAGGAATAGAAATTACAATTGATCTGATGAACTGCTGAATCTATATTGAAAGTAATGATATCTCTGATGACGTCAAGGTTAAACTAATTTAAGGACTTAAGGGCAATATCAAAGGTCTCAAACAGAATTTTGGTGAGCTACTGATCGTTCGTTACAGGAATCAGAGCAGTTTCAGAATAAAATTATGTATATGCTACGTTTCCAAGACTTAGGAAGAGTGTATTGAGGGTTTAGAGTAGATTTAAAAAAAAAAAAGAATGTTAACAGTTCAAAGGCACACTCCCATAAAACACGAGAAGTGATGACATCTGAGTCACCTGCTTATTCATCATTCGTAAACTATAAACCCTTTCCATTCCATCATATGCATTTTGTGGTAAAATCATAGTTTCTGAGAGATTAAAGAGTACTGGGAGATTGCCAAATCGTTCAGGTTGGAATTGGATGAAAGAGATACCGTAGCTTATTATTTTATTACGAATGCTACATAAAAAACTTTAACATTATTATTAAATGTTTAAAGAGAACTTTAAAGAAAGTTTATTTGACGAACTTTTGAAGACGCCAGATTTTCTATGCAAGGAAAATTCAGAAGACAAACTTACGTTACCCATTGAATAATTTTCCTGCATCAATTTCAGAATTTGTGAAAGCTGTTAGGAGGAAGAAGAGTTGAGGAGCTGAAGTCTGACCCGTGGCAAAGATTTAATTTAACTCCATTTGGCGTAAAGCCGTATAAAAAAATTATTGAGTGAAACCAAGGCTGGAGTTGGAGTCGGGAATTTTAAAATGGCAAAAAATCTATCAGCTCCACAGCACTAAAGGAGAGCTTTTCATTCCCAATATGGATTGCCTCAAACCATATATAGCTCTAATAGTTTCAGAACAAGTATTTCCAATCGATGAGTTCTGCGCTGAAAGAAACCATCCTTTCCGTTAGTTATCACATCATTCACTAATAAATTGTCCCTTACTTTCTATCTCCCTTAACCCTCCCTTTTCATCTGTAACTTGACATTGACGTTTTATCTTTTCTTAAAAGGACTCGAGTTGAATAACACTACGTTGCGGTGCCATGTTTTCATATGAATTTTGTGTAGAGATTGTTAATTCCCAAGTTTGCCCAATATGGTATCACAATCTGTTCTGCGAGTTAATACCTAGTTATCGTGAGTTTTCCTGTTGTATTTAATCTTGTTTTTAAAGTCTGTTTGCGCTCCATTGATATATCTACGATAGTTTTTTTATTTCATTTTCTGGAGTCAAGAAAAGGGTCCCACCCGTGAGTTATTAACTGTTTAAAAAAAATAATTTCGGCAATAAATTTCAGTTGCTGGTATTTATATTTGATATTTGCATATTCTTTAAACTTCTCAGAAATAGATCCTATATTTCAAATATAGTGATAGGCATTAGCGATAAAAGTAAATCAGCTGACTAGTCTTTACAACCATAGGTTGTAAAAACTAAGAACTGAAATACCGGTAGTTTGGAAATATCGGCGAATTTTACGAAGAATAAAACAATTAATTATTATAAAATATATTAAAAAATAACTTATACAAAAAAATAATAATAACCCTTTCGACATAAATGTACATTATGATAAGCATCTAACAAGAGCAGGGTGTCTCATTCGTATTGCAGATGATTTCTCAGAAGAGAACTAATACTAAAATTACCAAAATAAAATTTAAATTTCGAAGTGCTAGTGTAAAATTCAAAATTTTAAAAAAATATTAAATGGGTCCTATTTCAAAATTTAAATTTCTCATTTATCTTACTAACAGGAAAAAATTGAATTCGTAACTTGATTTATCGTTTAGTTTATAAAAATTTTGGGGGCAGATTCCTCAAACACATTTCTAAAACCTACTACAGCGTTTATTCATTTAATACTGTATTGAGGTTTTCTCTTTTCTAAATATTTTTCTACCCAATGAAGAAAAATTCAAACCTATTCTTGAGTAAAACAAAACAATTTACTTTTGTTCAAATATTTCAAGTAATAATTTATTTTTAATATTACCAATTTATATAAAACGGTTCTAAAAATAAAATTGATAATCAAAACTATTTACTTTTTTAAGTTTGTTATATTATGATAAAAATAAATATTTAAATTAGACATTAATTTCAAGTCTATGCTTCCTCAAAAGCAAAAGCAACAATTCCTCAAAACGGAGTTCGTTAAAATCAAATTCCTTCATTAATATGGTAAAACATGGATTTGTATTATCGTTTTGATTTTTGTTATCAATGATCTTTGAAACGCCGAAAGCATAAAACAAAATTTGAATTTGAAATTTTTAGTTCTATTTTTGGACTGAAAAACTTTTCTAGACTTGCGCAGTGCTCGTGTTCAATGTTTTCCTTTTAATAATACTGTGTATCCTTTATAAGGTGCGTCACACTCACTTTGTAAACAATTACATTAATACACAACATATTAAAATCCATCCGACGAGTTCAGTTTCAACAGCATGCAATATTAATTTAATTGAAAAAAAAAAAAAAAACGAAAGTAAAAAGTGATTTTCACTGTACACGTAAAATAGCGTTCTCAAAGTTTTTTTTATATAAATACTATCAATAAATTTTGTAAAATTATATTTTAATATTGTTCATGGTCCCAACAACAAGAACATTCGTGAATAGTCTTACAACATCCAAAGATACTACTTATTCAGGATTAAAATATTTTAAATTTTCTAGAAGATTTAAATATACATTTTCGTTAAAAAGGTAGTCTACTAAAACTTTAATGTATTTTGCAATATAAATGAAAGTAGTCATATTTTTCACTTATATTAATGGTTAGTCAGCTGTACGATGCATCAGTTAAATGCTAACATGCGACAAAGAAATAAAAATTTTGCTACCAGGATAATTAAATAACAAGAAAAAGAAACATTCAAAAGTATCTAATTACTCAATAAAACATTTATTTTTCTTCAGAGAAATCTTCTGCGATGCAAATTTTGACACATCTTGTTAATAATAATAATAATAATAATAATAATAATGAAAGATAAATAATAATTTCAAGAAGACTGCATTTGCATAATAAATAATTAAAATAATTAAAATATTCTCTGGCACAGAGAAATCTGTATTGGATGCCTGGTACACCATGGTTCATAAACATCCTTTTCCTATTTCGTGATTTGTTTGCAGGAAATTAAAAATTTATTAAGAGTTTTCACTTCGCAACATTTCTTCTATTAATTTTTGTCTTTCAATTTCTCTCCTTTGATTCATTTGAGCAACAGTTTCAAAATCTCTTGAACTTCTTCCCGTATCCTCCTTTTTATCGTCGCGTCTCCTCTCAACAACTTTGGTGACTTCTATGGGTTTACCAATTAAACCTTTTTCAAACTGAGAGGCCAAGTTCTATATATACAAAATTACAAATATATGCATTAATAACTATTGAAACTTTTTTCTAGCCGAAATTATTGCACAAACTTTTTTTTTTTTTTTTTAAATTACACATTAATAAACCCTACTGTATTTGATACTTCCGAAATTTATTCTACAAAATAAAATAATATAGTGAAATTTCTATTTTAAGCTGGTAAACCAATTCTAAAGATGGAAATTAACCGTGACAAAGAGAAGTTTTCTTCTAAATAAGAATGATTAAATGGATGATCGTATAGGAAGATAAAGTAAAATAAATAGGTAATGGTATCACTAGTAGTAATAATAATAATAGAAAGACGATAGAGAGAATTAGAAGACTCTGTGTACAACATATCTTAAAAATTAATAATAGCTATTGATAGCAGGTACGATGAACCAATAAATATGGTCAGAGGATGAGTAAGCTAGAGGTGGGTTGGAGTGAGACAGTGTTCTGTCATGTGTCATTGCTCTTTATACTGTACTTGGACAGCTGTCTTAAAAGGATATGCATAAGAGAGAATAGAGGGAACACGTTAGTAAACGTGGATGATGCAGCAGTGATAACGTCTGGAATTGAGAATCTGTAGGAAGTTGCAAATAGGTGAAATGAGATACTAAACTCATTGGGCATGAGGATAAACAGAGAAAATGGAAGTAATGTTGATTGGAAAGGAGAGAGAAGAGAATAGTGAACATTGAAGAGATGAAGCTTAAGCGGGCGAATTAAGCTTAAATATTTGGGTGTGGTACACGATAAAAAATTTTTTAAAAAAGACTGAAGGTCGAGTTAAGGGAAAGAACTGGGAGATTCTAAAAGAATATGGGAATGCTAAATCCACTACTAAAGAGGGAGGGATACAAACAGAAGTGAAATTGTTAATATATAAAACGATACGAACACCAATACTGTTGTACGGTTCAGAAAGTTGGACACTGAAAACAGAGAAGAGCGGCATAGAAGCTGCGGAAATGAGCGTGCTCAGAGCCATTAAAGGAGTATCGCTGACAGACAGAATAAGGAATAAAGGGGCAAGTGAGGTAGGAACTGGGAGCGGAGTCAATTTTGAAGTGCGAAGAGAGAGAAACCAATTGAGATAGTTTGAACTTGAGAAAAGAATGGAAGAGGTGGAGGGGTGAGGAGTTGAGATGGAGTGGAGACCAGAAGATAGGAGACTAGCATAAAGTCCTGGGAAGAGATGGATGTAGGCAGTGGCAGAAACCATATAACGAAAGGGCAAGACACTAATAGAGGTAGAAAAGAGCCGAATGTTTGAGGACAGAGTTGCGTGAAGGGTCTGGAGGAGCTGCACCTAACAGGCACGACTATAGATTGGATATTGAGAAATAATAATAATAAACTTACTGCGCCATTTTCAGTTTTGAACTCTATCAATGCCGTTCCTTTTGATCCTTTTTTCTTTAACACAACTGCATTGATTTCTCCCCACTGAAAGAGAAAACATATTGAAATAAGTGTGTAATGTTTACATCACAAATTAATTATTGTATGTAACAGGGTTATATACGTATATATGACTAACCGTCATATATAGGTACTTCATATGCTCAGGATCCCAGATCTCGAAACATCCTCAAAAAACAAAAAATTTCACGTAAGCAATAGTTAACATATATTCTGGTTACAAAACTCAGTTCTTAAATTTTACTGGTTTAGTATTTCTACTTTTTATGTTAAGAAATGAAGAATATAAAGATAATAAAATTTTACATTTGTAGATAATAAATAGCATTTTGGGAGACTACTGGCAATCATAGACTTCTATTTTTATTTCGAAAGCACAAGAGATTACAATGCTTGATGTTTAAGTTGTTTGATGCCATAATTACCTTGTAAAAGAGTTTTTCAAGTTCCTCCTGTGTATAACCACTATGTTCTTCAGATTCTTTCCATTTTACTTTAACTCTGTTCTCTGCTGATTGATGTGAATGTGAAATATTCTTGTCTATATATATATATATATATATATATATATATATATATATATATATATATATATATATATATATATATATATATATATATATATATATATATATATATATATATATATATATATATATATATATATATATATATATATATATATATATACGTTCTGAATGTTAATGTTATTTAAAAGAAAATGAATGGTAATGTAGCCACATATTGTTCACTGAGGGTAAGAAGTAAGATAAATTCAGAAAGATTATAACGCAGTTCAGGAAACAGAAATGTTTATGAAACAGGATTACGTACTGTTGTACACATAAATTATTATTATTATTGTGGTGAAAATAGCAAAAGTCAGAGTTCTAAGCGATTCATATTGTAGTGGCTTGCTTACTTACTATGTTAAAGTTCCATTGTGCTAACCAAGGAATATATTAACATATAGAAAGAAGTAAGCTCACTGCCATTTGTGACGTGAACAGTACCAGAGATTACTTATAGAAAAGACTGTGAGTTGACTGTTTGTTGTGGTATAGTTAGTGTGTCATAATTTTGTTAAAACATTCGAAGTGATACTAACAAAGTAGATTGGAATAGCGACTAGAACATTGGAATGTCTATACTTAAAGTCAAAGTGAAAGATAAACAAAACCACAGGAACCAAGAAGATGGTTAAAAGAACAAAAGACAGAAAGAAGATATTTACATAAAAGGTAATCTAACCAGTTAATGCTGTTTAAAGTATTTACAATAAAACTTATTACTATATTCATAATAGATATATAAATACAATTATACATAATTTAAAAACATTTAATTTAAAAAAATAAAAATTAATAATAATAATAACTAATAATAATAATAATAATAATAATAATAATAATAATAATAATAAATATTCACCTTTATTCAGCGATGATTTTGCCTCTTTATTAAGTTTTTCAAGTTCTTCAGCTATCAGTTGTTCTCCTTCCTCTTCCAGTCGTTTAATCTCTCTCCTTAGTCTGTTTCCAAAGAAAAGATGCAAGGCATTTTAACATAATTCATATAACCATTTAAAAAGCAATTTATATTAAAATTATTAGAGTGGCCAATAAAAGATAAATACAAAGTTATAAAAAAAATATTTTCTATTGTATTTTCCATGTAAATGGCCTTTATATCTCTTCTTCTTATAATTTTTTAAGTCCATAAATATATTATTTGATCTGGTAAATGGTTCGTCCCATTATTCTCCCAAATAAAATTTTTCCCAATATCTCCCTTACGACAAAAGTGGATATTCACTCTCTAACTCTAATACATTCATTTGTTGCCTCCAACAAAACAGAGAACTGAGTCATGCCAATAAAGGTTCACTTACTAAACTTTCAATTAACAAAAGTTGGACAAATCAAATTTATGTTTTGCTTCCTTTCTCTTTTTTTTAAACAGACAGTCATAGTCTCATCTAAAGAAATTTATTTTTTCTTTCATTATCCTAAAATTATACACCTATAATATAATTATACTTTTTTTTTTTAAAGTGTTAATCTCTTTATCTTTTTTATTTTTTACCATCATTAGTTAAGCTTCGTCAATGAAAGATTTTATTTTTAATTTAGCTGCAAAAATACCACTGTTACTACTACCACTAATAATAATTTTCACTACCCTTATTATAATAGAACTTTTATTAGATAAATATTTTTAAACTACAATACTCCATATTATCACTAACCTACAAGAAAGAGCAAATCCTAAGAATCTCACTTACTTTTCTTCTTCAGATAAATGTGATCCTGTTTCCTGTTTCCGTTGTGCAGCTTTTTCCCTTTCCGCCAATTCACATTTAAGTTTTCGAGTTTTAGCATCGGTTTCTCTGGATCTAATTGCAGCTTCTTTCCTAGCTTTTAAGACTTTATCATAGGCTCTTCTTGCTCCTAAAAATATTTTGGGAAACTTTATAAAAGTTAAATACTGAGGGAGGGGTAAATCTATATATGAGATTAAGATAAGATGGAGGAACAAAAAATAATTGAGATTGAAAGGCATAAAGAAAAATAGAGAACACAGTTTTTTTGTTATTTTATTGTTATTCTCTTTTTTAAAATGATTTTTACACGTATATATATATATATATATATATATATATATATATATATATATATATATATATATATATATATATATATATATATATATATATATATATATATATATATATATATATATATATATATATGGGGTAGACAGCATAACTTGGAAATAACTACGTAAATAAAAAATACAAAACAGAATAAATAAAATAAAAATGAAAAAAAAAAAAAAAAAAAAAAAAAAAAAAAAAAATATTATTAATTTAAAAAAAAAAAAAAAAAAAATGCTTTCCTCTGAATAGGGGGAAAAATATATATATTTTCATGGCAACTATGATAAATAAAGGATAAGTAAAAATTTCAAAAGAAAACTGGATATATATATATATATATATATATATATATATATATATATATATATATATATATATATATATATATATATATATATATATATATATATATATTATATATATATATATAATATATAAATATATAATAAAAAAAAAAAAAAAAAAAAAAAAAAAAAAAAAAAAAAAAAAGTATTAAAAAAAAAAAAAAAAAATAAGAATTGATGAATTTGGCTTAGGGACTGAAACTATGCTAAGTTATTATTTAATGTAAAATTTATGTTAATGGGAAGTTTTAAAACAGATACTTAAAACAAGATAAAACATAAGCATTAGTTTTACACAAAGATTACATATAGGTTGTTGGGGATAGTAGTGAGGCATGTTGTGTGTACTGTGTGTGTGTGTGTGTGTGTGTGTGTGTATATATATATATATATATATATATATATATATATATATATATATATATATATATATATATATATATATATATATATATATATATATATATATATATATATATATATATATATATATATATATATATATATATTTAATCACTGGTAATTAAAATTTATTAGCATACATCTTTTGAAGTTGATAAATTTCTTATGAACTTAAAGCAAATGTAAAACTTGTAAAACTACAAGACTACCTGGATCAAGTAAAATTTCTAAAATTTTCTTTAATCTATCAAATTGATCTGCAGCATCAGGGTTGTCAGGATTTTTGTCTGGATGGCAATCTAAGGCCTTTTTGCGGAAAGACTTTTTAATCTGGAAATTTGAAAAGAAATATAAAAACATACTCTCTGATTAATAAAGCTCACAGTCCTATACTGATATTTATCATCGTTAATGAAAAAACTTACTACCATATTCACTTTCAACTCTCCTTACCATTACTATACCTATACTTAAATCATTTCTTCCCATAGAATTTTCATAAATATCACCTTAAAGCCAAATAATTTTCTCCTGTCTTAAATCTTTTATAGTTCTTGAACATTCTTAATGCTTAATACCATTTCTTTCTCCTGCTCCTTTCTTTATATGTGAGATTAATAATATTATAATTCATGAAATGAAGCTATTTCAATTTTATTATCCCTTACATTTACCCTATCTCCTTTTATTTAAATAATCCATCTAATGCGGATATGTTTAACAAGGAAAGATCAGCAAATGATATACAAAAATGTTTCTAAGCTGTCTGCTAAATAAAAGAAGGGAAGAAAGGAACATTACTAAATGAGAAGGAAGAAGGAAGAGATTATGGAAATGTGTGATGAGTACATTGAGGAGCTATTTAAAGGTGAAAGAGAAGAGATCTTGAAAGCACACTACAATAGATAAAAGCCATCAATTATGAGGTAAAAAGAGCAAGTTGCTATACAGCTGCAGGAAAAGCAAAAGGTTAGGATTAAATGAGTAGAAATATTGAAATGTCTGGTTGCATTTAATAAAACAGAGATTATAACAACAGGTTTGAATCTGAAGAATTAAAAGAATAAATGTGCAAATCAGTAATAATTGTCATATCAAATGTATTAGGAATTTGACTGTAGTAAACATTGCATATAAGTCAAGCAAATAAGTAGAAATTAAGATTTTTAAGTAGTGTTGGCAAGAAAAAGGAATAAAATTTAACTGCATATTTTTGAAGAGTATGGGTTTATTAATGAGTAAGACTTGTCTAGATGAAATGTTAAGGGTAATTTGATAGTAATCAAATAACATCTACTGAAATCAGAAGTCGTGTTAATATTTTAATAAATCAGAATGTCAGTATATTGAGAGATGTATCTGACAAGGTTGTATGATGTCATCAGATTTGTTCATCTGTTACAGTTAGATTATTATGAGAGAAATCAGACACTTGTAGGGAATAAAAAGTTAATGAAATATTTATATTAGGCAGCTAATATAACTTCACTTGTGGCTGATAATGAAAAAGTACTTCAGTGTTTGACAGGCATACCAGCTGAAACAAGTAAACTAAAAGGATTGAAAAGTGAAAGAGTAGACAAAAACTACGTAAAACAGATCAACAAGTTCATTTAAAAAGTTTGATTAAATAAATATATGATCTGAAGATGAAAGTAAAAAACCAGATTTATAAAACCAAAAATGCAGTCAATAAGATTAAATTTTTTTTAGACACACAAAGATCTCAGTTAACGGAATGAAAGAATTCAGTAAATTCTATGTGTGGTCAACATTGTTGAATGGATGTGAATCATAAACTTTAAACAAAGCAGATGAAATGATGATATAGATAATTGACATTTCATTCAAGAGCAGATTGCTAAAGTTTTCATGGACTTAAAAGAGTAGCAAATGAATGGAGATTCCAAGGAAAGAACAGATCCAGGAAAATAAAACAATAAGGGAAAGTTAACATGCTTGTAGACCTAAAAAAATGTATATTAATACCTAACATACTTCTTAAGGCTTATCATATCTTGCATTCCCTTAACTATATTACTACCAAATATCTTCATTTTGTCTACACTACACATTATACTTCTTCAAAAACAAAAATCCATATTCCTCCTTAATGACAATTGCATTAGGACCCCTCCCTCAATAATCAATTTGCTCTATTGATAAAGCAAATCATTTATCACTTATATTCTTTACATATCCAGAAGTTTTTTTTTTTCATTCTACTTTCATAAAAGTTTACTAATTTTTTTACAGCATTTAAATAATAATAAGAAGGTTCCATTTACAGGAAGACAAATTAAATTAAGGTAAATATGGGCAAAGTATATCTTTCACAGTATATACACTGGAATGAACTTACAAATTTTATATATATATATATATATATATATATATATATATATATATATATATATATATATATATATATATATATATATATATATATATATATATATATATATATATATATATATATATATATATATAAGCATATTACTGGTTTATTGATTAATGTATGGTATTTGATTGTTCTTTAAAAGTAAATGGTTTATAAATTACAACTACAATAATTTTTATTACTCATCCAATCTCGCACTGTACCATTTATCTTAATATTAAAATTATTCCACATGCTTTTATTGCAAAACTTGATGAAAATTTTTTGTACATTTAAAAGCAGTCTATTTGGTGACTCTGGATGTAATGTTTAACAAAGTACTTTTGATTGTTTGAGGGAGGATTTCAGGTTTTTATCACTGACTAATATTGAAATATCATCTGAAAATGAGACTGAGTTGTAAGAGCTCATTAAATCATAAATGTCTACTAAAAATAAATTAGTTGAAGAATTGAACCCAGTGGCCACTGCCATCTTCATTTGCTGTGTATCAAAATGTGTTATATTGCTTAACATAAAGTTCTTTCTTTGAAACAGTTTTTAAACCACAGTTGGTTTGAGACTTATATGCTTATCTTATATAATTTGTTTAGTAGTATATCATGGGTCTATTGTGTCAGACACTTTATTAAAGTCAATTTGGAAATGGATCAGTATTGTATTTGTGATAATATATTAATAAAGAAGTTTAAAAATTATTTTCTTAAATATTTTGCTTTTCAAATGTGTAATGGATATGGCCAAATTACAATTTTTTGGGAGAGAGATATCCCCATTTTTAAATATTCAAGTCACATGCTTAAGAGAAATAAAACGTTGAGTAAATAAATTTTTTTTACAGTGTCTGTAACAAGCTGTGTGTGACTTGGAAAACAAAAACAGAACTGCAAATATACTGTAATATTAAATTATTAAAGTATAGCCCAATATAGTAGTAGTAGTAGTAGTAGTAGTAATAATAATAATAATAATAATAATAATAATAATAATAATAATAACACACCTGTTTTTCATCATCATCAATACTAAGTCCTAAAATTTCATATAAATCTTCCTGTAATAAACTTGAATCAATCTTCTTGGACATCCTAAAACTTTACAGTTTTTTTTAATTCTGCAATATATATATATATATATATATATATATATATATATATATATATATATATATATATATATATATATATATATATATATATATATATATATATATATATATATATATATATATATATGACTTAAGGGGGATGGTACAATCTAAAAAAATTGTGTTTTTGGCCAATACCACTGAAATTTTCAGTGTATATAGCTTTTTTTCCTGTTTGAAAAAAGTCCATTTCTAGTATTTTTCTGAGTCTATATATGGTTAAAAAGATTTTTTTTTGAAATTTGACCTTTTTTCAAATGAATGGTGGGGCCAAACTATTTTTCAGAATGATCTAAAATTTGGATTGTATATTCAGAATTCTATTGACTACAAAAGCTTCTAACAGACTTTTGTTCCCCGAGTTATAGATAAAAGTGTTATAAGCACAAAACTGACGAACTATTAAAAAAAAAAAAATCCACCTTTTTTTTTTGGACAAAAATATTTAAAAAAAAATAAAAATACAAATATTACATTTCTTAATTTTGATGGGTGTATAGAAGAGGGATGGGGCTACAAATTCCTCTCTATACTTTATTTGATCCAATTTATTTTTTCTGAGATATAGCCAAAAAGGTCCATTTTTGACCAATTTTCAAAAATTCCAAAAGTCTTGAGAGGCTAGATCTTTCTTCAAACAAATAGCAAATAATAATCCACTAAATAAAAGTTGTAGCCCTGTCCCTCCTCTAAACAATACCAAAAAATTTTAAAAAAAAATTAGTGGGTAGCATTTTTTTTAAAATAATTTTTTTCTCCGGAAGGGTACATTTTTTGCAAAAATTTTTTAAGAAAAAATTTAAGTGCTTATAACTTCTCTTCTAGATGTGATATCAAAAATCTGTTCCCACTAATGCAAGAAATTAGGGCTAAGATTATTTAGATTTCAGCTCATGTGGACCAGTGGTTTGACCCCGCTATTCCTTTTTTTTTTTTTTTGTCCAAATAACTTTGTGTGACTCAGAAAAATGCTCGGAATCAACTTAGAACTTCAGGAAAAACTACATATACACTGAAAATTTAAAATAAATTTTTTTTTTTTTTAAAGATTGGACCCTTCCCTTATCTAGATGAAATATTAAGAGGAATTTGAGAAAATTAATTAATATTAATATATATTAATATTTTAATAAAGTTAGTTTTTAATAT
Organism: Armadillidium nasatum; assembly: GCA_009176605.1. Classification (NCBI taxonomy): domain Eukaryota; kingdom Metazoa; phylum Arthropoda; class Malacostraca; order Isopoda; family Armadillidiidae; genus Armadillidium; species Armadillidium nasatum. The sequence continues at coordinate 81,108 of SEYY01000682.1, forward strand.
TACATAAATATAATAATTTCATATTGATTCAAACTTTAACTTCAAAACCCGAAATTCAGATTTTCAAGCTAGTAGATATAGATAGAGTCAAAATTGAGTTGGTACTTTCCCAAAAAAAACTTTATTACAAAATATTCTTCATTTTGTAATTGTTAATTAAAAATCATAAGGTTTGGTTTATTGGAAGCCAAAAAAGGATAATTTTAAAATGATGTGAATTGGAGCTAGTAAAATAATTAAAAGCTTACAATCCTAATGATATGAATATTTTAACCAGATTTACTGCGACAACCAATCACTGGTGGTTGCTATTATATTTCTATTAACTAAAACTTTATTAACTGTTTCTTTTAATTTAATGATTAATTAATGAAAATTCATAAGGCTTCTATACAAACATTATGAATAATCAATCACAATTATCTAATTTCAGTCTTTTTTAAATATCAATTATCAATTTTCACTTTAAATTAATATAAGTATAATAATGATAAAAAACTGCATTTTGAGTATATTATTCTTGGACAATAACCATTTCTGCAGCTAGAGAAAAAATTAAAAATTGCTAGATCAACATATGAAATTGTTGTCACCAAAATCATTCAAATTCATTGATGGAAAATCTCAAGAACAGATAAACCAATAATCTCAAGAACAGATAAACCAATCAGAATGAACAATTTATTAATATATCAATGAATAATTTTATCAATATAAAAATCAATACATAAAGCAAACGCCAGATCACTCTCACGTGGGGTTACAGCTCTTCACAGACAAATGTTCAAATTCCATACGTTCATCATTTTCACAGGAAACTCTGTCCCTTGTATTCCATGTGGTGGGGATTTTATCAAATTCAATTAAAATATATAGATAGATATACCATTCATACTAGGTGGTTCGCCTGTTCTTAAAGAATTACAAATCTGAAACAAGGCCAGAGGAAGGAGTTGGACTAAATACTGAACATTGCAGTACATTCATCTGTTTTGCTGATAGTACTATCATGAAGATATACCATAAAGGTAACTGTTTAGGGTAAGGGTCTCAACCGATTTTCACCATTTTTGTAGAGAATCCTGCAAATGCATTTAAATTAATAAACTCAATAAAAAGTGACATCAAAACCTAAAACTTAAATCATCGAACACGAAAATATTACATTACACGAGCGTGATACTTTGCTTTTGGCTCTAACACCACTTCCATGTATACATGGTTGCCAGAAAATCAGTGGTTGCCAGAGAGAGTCTGTGAAGGATGCACTGAGAAAGATTTATTAAATATTTGTTATTTAAAATTACTATGACATTAATATATGTTCGCAATTATTATTATTATTATTATTATTATTATTATTATTATTATTATTATTATTATTATTATTATTATTATTATTATTATTATAATTAAGTATAGTAATATTACAGGCTAATGTAATACTTAGGTTCAACCACACCCTAATAATATTTAGGCTGTGGTTCAACCGAGTATTTTTTAAAAGTTAAATTGAATCTATAAAGACTAAATTAAACTGAATCTAGTAAGGCTTGGAAAACAACTTTTGCACATTATACACACTAAAAAACTTTATTTTAAGCAAAAAGATTTACAACAACAACGATTTCGATTTCGAAGATGTATTCGATATTTTTTTACATTAAGCAGTTATATTGTCTGTTGAATTAGGAAAAAAGTATACAGAACAAATGAATTTAGTTGCAGAGTTGCATGAAAATTTTTTTCCCATGAAGCATAGAATTCAGAAGACTCCAAATTAGAAACACGAGAACAAACAACATCGTTGCGGAACATATGCGAAACATTCACCTTTGGCAGAAAATTGAGGATATAGACAGTAGAAGGAAACAGAGTAGGGCTTGCTGTCCGAGCACTCAGACACCTGGTAGGAAATTACTGGTAGGAAAACCGAACCGAAGGCGAATCCTAGCAAGAAGGAGGAAAAAATGTCATTAATAATGGTTGATAAAATCAGAAACGAAAAAGGGAAATGTATGGATGGAGGGGAGAATAATAAGCAGAGCTGAGGAGGGTGTATTAAAATGGTTTGGGCATATGTGTAGAATGAATGAGGAGACGATGATGAGTAGAGTGATGAAATTCAAAGTTGAAATAGGAAGATGGAGGAGAAGGCCGAAGAGGAGGATGGATGAGGTGAGGAAAATTTTTTTTTGGAGGGGGGGAAGAGATTTGGATGTGGGCTAAGGTAAGAGAGTTGCGGAGGACAGAGAAAGATGGAGTGCAGTTATGATGGGGGAAGATGATAGAGCGTGTATGTGTGAGGGAATTGTGAAGGTCACCACCAACACACGAGAGTGGGAAAGGTGAATGTAATATATATATATATATATATATATATATATATATATATATATATATATATATATATATATATATATATATATATATATATATATATATATATATATATATATATATATATATATATATATATATAAAATTGGGATTCTCTGAAATGCGGAAATCCTAGAAAGACCTAAAAACAGTTTTGTGACTGCCCTCCTAAGAATTAATCCTAATCTACAAAGATATAGACTTAAATTAAATGCAATTAATAAAAAAATAATACAATAAAAAAACTCTCCATTAAAAATATTTTCAAATAATTCAAATAAAATGGAACTTGGGAATTTACTGTTTCCCTAAGATAATTATACATGGATAAAAAGCTTTTAGTGTAAGATATTAATGTAAAAATTTCTTATAAAACAAGGAAATTTAGCAAATTTGGACTCAACGCTTTTTTCCACCCAAATAGTAAGGATCTTCAAACTTTGCACAAAATTTTAGGTCCTTGTTTTAAAATAGTAAATGTCAAGTCAAGATAAAAATTCAAAGTTGAAAAGTAATTTACCAACTCAACCCAATCAATAATCAAAAATACAATCTAAAAACAATAAAAAAAGATAAAGTTGATTGTCAAATGTAAGAACCTAAGTTCATTTATAGAATTCTACAGCTCCAATCCTAGGATAAAAGGCTCAAATATTTTCCTGCCATAAGGGTACTCATCCTTTGGAGGACAATTCCTGGTGACGATGAGATTTGTTATAATTCAAATTATAAAAACTAATACTACATTTCCTTTGAAATGGCAAAAACAAGTGTCTATAGTTGATCAAAATAGAGTCGATTCAAATATTAAGCGTTAATATTCTAAAGAGTTTTCTTAGTTTAGCGGATATTTTTAAAAGTATAGTATATAATATAAAATTCTTCAAATAGAAGTTAAAAATAATTAGGTAAATAGTATATATATAATATATATATATATATATATATATATATATATATATTATATATATATATATATATATATATATATATATATATATATATATATATATATATATATATATATATATATATATATATATATATATATATATATATATATATATATATATATATATATATATATATATATATATATATATATATATATATATATATATATATATATATATATATATATATATATATATATATATATATATATATATATATATATATATATATATATATATATATATATATATATATATATATATATATATATATATATATATATATATATTATAATTATTATATATATATAATATTATATATATATATATATATATATATATATATATATATATAATATATATATATATATATATATATATATATATATATATATATATATATATATATATATATATATATATATATATATATATATATATATATATATATATATATATATATATATATATATATATATATATATATATATATATATATATATAGGCTTGGGTATAGAATGTTTCTGAGTTTCGATATTTTTTATATCGATATTTTGAAATTTCGATTTTAATCGGTATCTCATTGCAACGTTTTTGTATAGGTTAGGCCTGTATTTTACGGCCAAATAATTCGAATAATAGGCATACATGAAAGTGAAAACTAAATAATAATAACAAATATCATAATTATAAAAAATAATTGAATAATATTTGAATAGGCATATCGATGTTTCGATATATTCGATATTTTCGAATATCGATATTTTCAAAACATCGAAACTCAGAAACATTCTATACCTTTACCATATATATATATATATATATATATATATATATATATATATATATATATATATATATATATATATATATATATATATATATATATATATATATATATTATATTATTAAAAGCCAGCGAGTGGATTGCAAAGTAGCCGAGTCCTCAACTCGAGTTAACTAGTTTATTTGCTGAGATATATTACACTGGACAAGTTTACTAGCTGCTATTAAACTTGTTACCCGCTTGATTATAAACTGGCCCAGTGTAATCGAGCCTTTAATTAATGGCATACGGTGATTTGAAGCAGTTTTAAAATATATCGATGGGATAGAGCGATGATTTGTGTTATATTGATAAATAATAATAAATAATGTCCTATTGATCAAAATCATTTTTAAACTTCAAAATTTTCCCTAAATTTTATATTATCCTAGGTATATGATAAGTACCGAAATGTTTGTCTTCATCCTCATAAAGGAAATAGTTTTTAATTTTTTTTTTTTGCGATAACTTAATATAGGGTAAACTTTGGGATTAGTTGCATCAGTCAAGAAGCACGTGCTGTTACCGTCGTTGGTTCAGTGCTAGGAATGCCCATATATTAAAAATATTGATATATCGATTTTAAATATTTTTAAAAATATCAAATTGCTTTCGATATTTGTAAAATATATATATATATATATATATATATATATATATATATATATATATATATATATATATATATATATATATATATATATATATATATATATATATATATATATATATATATATATATATATATATATATATATATATATTATATATAATATATATATATATATATATATATATATATACTATATATATATATATATATATATATATATATATATATATATATATATATATATATATATATATATATATAATATATATATATATATATATATATATATATATATATATATATGATTCTACCATAGACCGTAAAAAATATCAGTATCGATATCTATCGGTACTCTTTCGGCTTCCCTATAATCCTATTCAGTGTACCATAAAATCGAAGTACTGTAGTTGTGCAGTATTTTTATACTGTGGGACTGTGAAAAAAAAAAGAAAAAAAAAATCGCAAGATTTTTAACGATACATTTCACCAGGGTAAATAAGATTTCACTGACATTGTGCAAAAATTGTATGAAAATATTTTAAATTGGTAAAGAGATAGTTAAGCTATATATAAGTAATAATTATAGTAAGTTAGATTTACCATGAGAAACTTCATTATGACTGAACAATCTTAACATATCCAGGTAGAGCAAGAACACTAAACAGAAAAAAAATACTGTTTGCCCAACGTCGTAGCTTTTTATTTTATTTTATTTTTATTTTTTTTATATTATTTTTTTTAATTTATTTATTTTTTTTCTTAGCTTATGGGGGCACATGTATAGATTTTACTGTGAAGTTGGGTTAATTATTTGCATGATAATCGTTAAATCCAAGAGTTAGCCTTTCAAAGCACATGGTAATATCATAGTATAAGTATTGTAATATTATATTGTTTTCTCTGTGACAGTGATTGATCCATTTATCTTCTACCTCATAACTCTGTAATAAATAAAGAATGGAAGCTCCCAATTTTTTTTTTTTTGTACTCAGCTTAACTATGTAGAGGAAATGATCTTAATATGTATTTTTTTAATTTATCAGTGAATCAGAAAAAAAAAATTAAAATGATTCAAATTTTTATTTCGGTAATTGTCCAGCTAACAGTAATGGATTTTTTCATACCATTGATACCAGGTTGCTGAAATTGGCAATATGCACATAGCAATGTCGACTGAAACTCTGTGTAGGGGTACTATGAGTTTGCTACTTAGGTGTAGTTATTGAAATTATAAACTACTTTTAAGTAAAGGTTAAGAAGTTGTCTGACCTTCGGTGTATGGAAATATTGATATATCAATGCATATTTTCTGATATTTATTATTATTATTATTATTTTTAGCTTTCATTTCATTTATGCCTATTAATATTATTATTATTATTTAGTTTTTTAGCATACTTAGTTCGACTGATCATAACCTGAAGGACCAAAGTTTGCTGTGTGATACAGGCCTACTACCATATTATATATATATATATATATATATATATATATATATAATATATAATATATATATATATATATATATATATATATATATATATATATATATATATATATATATATGTATAATATATATATATATATATATATATATATATATATATATATATATATATATATATATATATATATATATATATATATATATATATATTATATATATAGAACAATTTAAACATATATCTTTAACAAAATTAAAAAGTTCAACCTTTCACTATACAAGGAAAGTAATTATTAAAACTAAAAATTTTAAAATATTGATTAAAATTGAAAATTCAAAATATCAATATATAAGGTCAGACAGCTTCTTAACCTAAACCTAAATTTTAAAGTTATTTCTGAGGGAAAAATTAATAAAAAAAAAATATATATATATATATGGTAAAGGTGTAGATTGTTTCTGACTTTCGATTGTCAGAAAATATCGATAATTGAAAATATCAAAGAGGCCTAACCTAAACAAGAATGTTGGCGAGAATTAGAGGCTATAACACCAGACATACACACAATTATTATTACTTATTTTTGTAGCAGAACCTAATTCGACTTATCATAACCTGAACTACCAAAGTTGCCATAAAAGAGGCCTAACCTATACAAGAAGTTGCCGAAAAAGAGGCCTAACCTACAGAAAAAAATTATAGGTATAAAGAAAAATTATAGGTATAAAAGTATCTATTAAAATAAAATATCGCCATAAAAAAATATTGATATAAAAAATATCGAAAGTCAGAAATAATCTACACCTAAGCCTATATATATATATATATATATATATATTATATATATATATATATATATATATATATATATATATATATATATATATATATATATATATATATATATATATGGTAAAGGTTAAAAAGTTGTCTGACCTTTGATATATGAAACATTGATATAGGGTCATTCCATGTCATTTCAGCCACTAAAAGGCAATTTTTGCATTCACCCCCTTCAATTTTGATTATATCTTCTGAAATTTTAGGTAATCATACCAAACTAAGTTTTCCAAAATATTAGGGCTCTATGACCTTTGGTTTCCGAAAATACAAGGTCACAAAGTTTGCAAAATTTGACCTTTTTTTGATTTACCTCTATTTTTAAAAATCTTGTAACTCAGAAACTACTCATGATAAAACAGTGTTTTTAGTATTATTTTAAAAGACTTTAATAGATCTTTCCAATAAGTTATATTAGAAACATCCAATGAGAAAAGTGAGAAATTGACCTTTACCTTTGACCTTTTGTAAACAAAATATATATTCTCCAATTTTTTTCAAACTTGGCAGATAATAGCCAAGGGTATTGATGAGTATTTACCCAAAATATTATGAGTGGCCTGAAAAAACTTTATTTTTCACAAATATTTTCTTTAAATAATTAAATTATGAAACTTACATTTTAAGTTGAATTTTTAGAGTTTCTCTTTTCAAATAAAATCTTATCATGCCTCATGAATACTAATTCATATTGAATTCTGAAAATTGAAAAGATAAGGAAGATGGTGAATAAACCTACTTACTATATATATATATATATATATATATATATATATATATATATATATATATATATATATATATATATATATATATATATATATATATATATATATATATATATATAAGATATGTATTTTTACTAAATTTTTCAATAAACAATATATGCTGAGTATTTTTTCTGATAAAAACAATTACCAATTTTGCCCAAAAATTACTAATTTTACCCCATGTAAAAATTTC